>JARDUL010031970.1:0-12733 GCA_030265205.1 Dirona pellucida | reverse complement strand
GGGGGGGGGGGGGGGGGGGGGGGGGGGTTGTTATTGATTCAAGCTGAATCTACAACTCTTCTAATTAATGTCATATTTTCTGAAAGATAATATTTACACTATAATAATCGTCGCTTGACGAATGTGTGGGAAGGGTTTCGATGACAAGGAAGTAAGGAGCTAGGCAGTGCATAAGGTGGAGTTGCACTCCCCTCCACCCCCACCCCCAAATCCCTCCTCTCTTTAGCTAGATGTGAATGCCAAACTCCATAGTATGCCGGACTTCCTGTATATAAACAATAATAAAATGTACAGTAAAAAGGCCTCAAGGATATCTTGTTGTTTATCGAGTCCCCTTAATACCACAAAATACAGTGTAGGGGCCAGCGATATGTCAAGCTCTGAAAGGGTGTACATGACAAATGGAAGTAAATCCAAATGACAAGGACTAACACCACTCATCACCTTATACATGGCTAGATAGACTCTGCATCAGAAATTAAAGACGAGTAGGTGATGAGCCCACTGCGTGGCTTCAAGGATATACGGTTGCTAATACACAGACGTTTCGAATTTCCCCCTTATCAATAAAACAGCACATCTGATTTTCTTGTTGTTAGTTGTTAAACCTTCAGCGTGTTTTACTCGTAAATAAATGTATTGCGTTCAGTCACGATGTGGAGTTATTCAAATAAAAAAGATGTGTTTAAAGTTTAGTCTAATTCGTGGCGTCGGTCATGGTGGTCGAAAGGTTGGGCATGAAATCGTGAGATCCCAGGTTAATGAGGTTTCCGATGTTCCTCACCGGCGCTTGTGTCCTTAGGCAAGACACATTGCTCCGCTTACCTCGTCCCATCGGAGAACGGACGTTAAATTCGGAGGTCCCCTCGGTTGTAAGCAGCGTTTGCCCTAACCATGGAGGAGGCTTCTGATGTTACTCACCGGCACTAGTGTCCTTAGGTAAGACACATTGCCCTGCTTATCTCATTCCATCGGAGACGGAAGTTTATTTCGGATGTCCCCTCGGTTGTAAGCAGCGTTTGACCGTGTCCAAAAATTGTATTCACGCATAACAGGCAGCGTGTGTATATTGAGAGTGTTCCTTTGCTTCCCTGGGGCAAATGTGTTACTGTAAAGCGCTTAGAGCATGGTGACGATCGTGGATAGGCTCTATTATATAAAGACCATCTATTATCTACTTTCCTTGGGGAGATTCATTACACATATTATTTTCTTACGCGACTCAGGTGTGAATAAGTGCCGAGCTACAGGCAGAGAATGATATTATCAGTATGTTAGCAGTTAACACAATGACACCTAATGACACGACACACAGCCTGCTGGGGGATAAATGGTGGAAAGTCTGTCGTACATGCTATTTTTTCATGCAATGGTTACTTTTAATCGTTGGCTTTTGAATTCCCTGATTCAGCATTTTTATGCTACTATAATATTTTGAACAAGATAAACACCAAACATCATAATCTAATTAGACTCTCATTTATATTTCATGTCCCTATCATCAACATGCTTTTATCATTCTATGTCATTGTGATGCTGTTGTAAAGCGCCTTGAGTTAAAAAGGGAAGGCACTGTAAACACGTTCACGTAAGGGGGACACAGACAAAAAACAAACCCAAACCAAACCAAAACAAACCCATCTTTATTCTATTTAATAATAGCTTAATTTGTTTGTTTACTCCGCCCGTCCCTGTCGTCTCGTGTAACACAAACGGTTTGTCTATGACGACACACTGGCCATTGTCACCTCGTCCCTTGTTGATATAACCTGCACGGTTTTGTTTTCATTGCGATTCTCGTAACCTCCATCATCAAATGACATAATCTATTGTGAATTGTGTCCGAGCGGTCCTCTAGCGAAGGCGTATGTTTATGCGTGCAGGTGTGTGAGTTTCTTCTTGTCTCTTTACTTCTAGACCACGCCTTGTGTATTTTCACTTTAAAAAAATAAAATAAACTGAATAGAAAAATATAGTTTAAATAGAAAGGCGATTTTGAATTGTTCTCTGATGCTGTAGCCTCGACGTCCGATGGTAATTTGTTTCATAGGGGGATTGAACGACTGATGGTCTGTCTGTTTGTTTGCTTGTTTGTGTGTGTGTGTGTGTGTGTGTGTGTGTGTGTGTGTGTGTGTGTGTGCGTGTGTGTGTGTGTGTGTGTACAATATGGAAAATAAGACCAATAGGCGACAAATAAACGTGTTTGTGCATTTGTCCATTCGAGGTTGGACAAATTGTAACTCACTGTTAACAGGAACCAACCCATTCCAAAATTCTCCCCAAATTTCCACAGATCGAGAGTAATGTAGCTAGAATGGCCTCAACAACGTCACAACCCCCCACCCCCCCAAAAAAACAAAAACCACCTCAACCCAACAAAACAAAAACAAACAAACAAAAAAACAAAAACAAAAGCAAAACCCAAAAAACCCAAAAACCCCAACCAAACTAGCCAAACAATCAATGAATAATCATGGTCATTGTTTAAAATCCCGCCCTATGTAATATAATTACCATAAGCAATAACTCAACTTAAAAGATTGTTTTTTCTTTACATATAATATACGAGTATGTATATCATGCCATTTTTTCATGTAATGATTAGTTTTACATTGTTGGCTTTTGAATTCCCTGATTTAGCATTCTTATGCCACTTAATTTTGAACACGATAAACACCAAACATCGTAATCTACTTACGCTCTCATTATATTTCATGTCCCTATCATCAATGTGCTTTAATAATTCTATGTCATTGTGATGCTGAAAAGGGAAGTCACTATACTATATACATCTTAATGATCTTATCATTATTATTGTATGTACTAGCGTCTGTGTGTTGTGTGTGTGCGCGTTTGTTGTGTGTGTGTGTGTATGTGTGTGTGTGTGTGTGTATGTGTGTGTGTGTGTGCGTGTGTGTGCGCGTTTGTTGTGTGTGTGTGTGTGTGTGTGTGTGTGTGCGTTTGTTTTGTGTGCTTACAGCTGGGGAAATAATCTGTGACAGAACAGCCAGCGGCCTGTACAATTCAAAAGAATGACGAATCGTCTCAATTTTATTTACTTCAGGCAATGTGAACCGGGATAAGCACCGACTCTATTTACATGATACAGGGGTTGTGAACAGTCAATGGGCTTCGATCACTGTCGGCCTTGGTAATGCTATTATTACGGTGCTATTTCACTCCGAAAACTACTAGGGCAATTCACATTTCGTTTCGGTGAAATACACAGACCTCCGATTAAGTATTTACATTATTGGGTGTTATCAGCCGATATCAAAAAGAACGCCTCGGGTCAAGCTATCGCTACCAAGAAACGAATCGAAAGACTTACAGAACTGCGCACCTCCCTGGAGATAAACGCCCTCGACTTACATTCCTGGCTACAGTGAATGACCTTATTTCACACCTGTGACAAAAACCCTTCATTAAGAAACACCTGATGTTCATAAATTTTATTTAGTAAGGAAGGTAAGGACTTTAATAATAACAATCATTCATTTCGTTTGAAAACCCTAATGGTCGGGGTTTTTTTTTTGGGGGGGGGGGGGGGTGTGTGTGTGGGGGGGGGGGGTAAGGCAACAAAATGCCGCAACGCTAAAATAGGAATTAACCGATATAAAGTGTATCAAACTTGAACATCAGTTCGGAGGTGTATAATGATTCAATAGCTTCAGGTATAAACGATATGCAATCAGCAAAAGTTTCGGGTCGTTTCCCCTTTCTCAATGACATATTAACATCTAACAACGGGGCAAAGAAAATGAAATCAAAGTTGGATGTACAATTTTTTTAATTTTTTTTCAGTATACCGAATAGCACGGTCAAATTGCTGTGAAAAAAACCCAAAACAACAACAAACCCAAGTAATTAACTTTTTTTTGTCCTTTTGCGAAAACTGAAGACTTGGGCGCTGGATAAATAAACAGGAATTATTATACAATGATGACATTATAAGATATCCAACTGTATAAGAGGAAACGAGATCATAATATTATTATTTACCTTTCTCGCATGATTCAAATTCTCAGACGCAATCCCAGGAAATTCTACAATACGCATAAACGCTGAATGTGTGGGTGGCGGGTGGGCGTATGGATGAATGAATGAATGAACAAAACGAATCAATGAACGCATGAATGAATGAATGAGTGAATGAATAAGATTCAGAGAACGGATCAAATAAATTATAATTTTTAGTATTATAGCAGTAGTGAAATAGTAGCTACAACGACCACGACCGGTCGATTCATTCAATCATCATCAGTACTCTCGTCACTCGTCATCAGTACCACCACCAGCTGATCATACTGCCGGGGATGATATTGAAATATGAACAAACGAAAGTGGCCGTACAGAACATACACACACACTACACAAACCTCTGGAGTGAAAATGTAAAGTATACTATACTATAATTAGCTTTATTTGTTGACGGCACAAAACAGAACAGTTACAAAAAAACCCACAAAACAAACAAACAAACAAACCAATCAACCCCATTTTAATTTGGCATGTGAACAATCACAACAACAAAAGAAAAAAAGAAAAAAAGAAAAAGAAAAAAGAAAAAGAAAAAAGGAAAAAAAGGAGAGAAAAAAAGGCCATTGCCGTTCTCTTACTAACTATTCAAGGGCAATAACCATGCATAACACACTTGGAGTAACAGAGACCAAGGGGAATCTGAAGGATTGCCACCCCTGACAATGATAAATAGATAATCTATTGAATTAATTACAGTAATGGTACTGAACAAATGACACTGACTGACAGTAGTGACAGACGAACAGATAGTCCATTGACTAATAATCAATGAGTAAACAAATGAGACAGAGACAAACAGGACAAGCAATCCATTGATTAATTAAATTGTAATGAGTAAACAAATGACAATAATGACATTGAGATCATATTTGGGGCAGGAGCACCTGCTGCTCTGTAGAAGGGTAATCATATTATTAATATTACTATCATTATATTGGTTTGAGAACAATGATAATGATGATGATAATGATGATGATAATGATGATGATAATGATGGTGGTGGTGATGGTGATGATGACGACTGCAGAGATGATTTTAATTAATGACAATGATGATTGATGGTGGTGGCCATGGCAATGGTGATGAAAAATGATGAAAATTTCAGGTACCGTTAGAACAATTTAATGAATAGTGTCGATGAGTAAAGGTTATCATTCTGGGTTGGCAACAGTCAAGCAGCAACCATAATAACAGAGAAACTTCTGCCCAGAGGAGGAGGATTTAAATCATAATTTAAAGAAGAGGGGAAAGTTACATCATAACAAAAAAAACAAAGAAAAAAACATAACAACCAACCAAAAAACCCTGATGTTACAATGTCACTAGCTCATTTCTTCCTATATATATATATTTATCAGAATCTTGAAAAAAAACCACAAGAAAAAGAGAAAAAAAAAGAAGACAAAAAAAGACAGAACAATCAAACAATAGACGGGTGTTATAATCTTGAATTGAACAGTTTGTTTTAGTCAGTAAAAGTTACAACATCCTTAAGATTCATCTGCTTCGTATGCGATAGGACTTGTTTATACAAATACAATGTGAAGGAAAGTCCCTGAGATCCTTGCTGCCCGGGATTCAAACCCAGGACCCTTGCGCCCCATGTGACAACTTTGTCTACCACACACACCAGGGGAACCACCCCAAGATTCCAATTTATTCTTTCTTTTTTTTTTTTTACATGTTCTAATAATGTTTATTTAAAAAGGCCCATGGCTGATAGTTGGAAGTCAACTTCTGATATAATATGATACAAGAATGATTGATAAAAAACCCCAAAAAAGCAATCTTATGATACATGTATGATTGACAACAAAAAAACAAAAACAATAATAAAAATAATCTAAGAAAACCTGAATGAAAATGACCGCTGAGCGACAGATTAAAAAAAACCCCCAAACTAATTCTAATCTATCTTTATCTTCATTATCGTATACAAATATCTTAAATAAAGAAGATTATTATGAACAGAAAATGTACAGACACACTCATTCTCTCTCACACACACACACACAAAGATTCACAGATTTTCACAGGTTCCCTTGAAAATGAAAAGAAAGTATAACAATATATGAAACACTAGTAAAAATAACAAACTAAAATGAATGAGATATCTACCCCAAAAAACAAAGCCTAAACAGCTAATTATTAAATAGTTTAGCTGACACTGACATTTCTAAATTTAAAAACAAATAATGAAAAAAAAAAAGTCCTTTCCCTAAGTTGATTTACGTTTTATAATAAATATATCCTAAATATGTATCTCTATATATCTATAGTATATAATATAACAAATATTGACTCTCTATGTAAGGCAAGTGGCATGGACAAGACATGACAAAATACCACATATCTGCCATTATGAATACAGGTTCCAAATCAACTCTCTAATGACCCTTACCCCCCCCCCCCCCCCCACCCTTTTCCTCCCCATTCATGGCCGTCCATATCCTACTTTTCTGACTTGGATGGGATGATGTCTCGACTGCTACGCCACATTCTCTCTGTGTTAGTTATTTCCAACTGAGTCTATCACTGGCCATCCATTAATTAAAGGCCAACTGATCTAGGTCTTCTTTCTTCGATTTTAAGTTGAGATCACCAGTGTCGAGTCAGATCAGAGTTGAGTATACAAACAATTGGCAATGTTGTTGGCGGTTTTCCGTTGCACTTTTCGCCTTTTGGCATCCACAGGATAATATGAGATGTCGGATAACTGGGAGTCGACTGTATACATACACACACACACACATACATTTATATACATATTGTGCAAAGCTTAAAACATCATATAGAGTTGTATTCATAATTCATTTAACATAGAATAGATAGAAATTATTTGTGATTTTTATTTTAGTCTTCTCCATAAAAAAAACAAAAAAACAAAACAACTCTGTATCAACAGTTAATGATAACAATTTAATAATCATAATAATTTTATATATAATAAATAATTAAATGATCAAAAAAGGCCTTTTATCGATTGTATTTCAATTTCAAGGACGATTGATGATTGTTTTAAATTATAAATTATTACAAGCACAGTGTATTATTCTTCTTCTTCTTCTTATCATTATCATCATCATATCAGTATCGGGTATGGTCTCGTCATTGTGGTAGGTTGTGTAATTAGTATTAGTATTGTGTGATGGTTCAATAAACATTTCATTAACACTGGGTTTGACAACTTTCCTCATCAGCGCAGACGACAGTAATAATCAATCATAGCGTGAGGAGTTGGGAGTGAGTGATTGAATGATTGATTGAATGATTGATTGATTGATTGATTGATAGATTGATATGAGAGGATCACAATGTAATTTCAATGGGTGGCGATTGATCCGATGGAATAATAATTAAATATATTACTATGGTTATTATTAGTTATCATCAGTTGCTGCCCTTAGAGAAGATATAATAATATTATAAAAAAGTGAAATTACTAATAATAATAATAATCATTACGAAACAAGTAAGTAATCAATCATATTTATTTACATATATACAAGATACATGTAACAAATTTACAAAAAATATATTTCAATTCATTATTAAAAAAACCAAAATATGCAATATGAACACACACACATAAAAAAAGAAAAGAAAACCCCCCCCCAAAAACCCTAATAAAAAAAAAACCCCCACACATTGTAAATTAACATGTGAAATCGTAACTACTGTCATACAGTAAGAGACCCCTCGCTGCACAGGTTTATTATCTACCTCTACTTCTCCAATCTATGTCAAATAATATAAATGACCAACATAATCTTATACGTAATATCAATATCATCTAGAAGGAATTGAATACACTGGCTTGCCTTTGCATCAATAGTTATTAACTAACATCTTTACCATCATTATAATATTAATGGTCAAATGATATATATATACATCTTTGTGTTATAAAAAAATATCGCTGTTCTGAATACTGCATTATTCACCCTACACTGCCCTATAGCTCCAGCAAATCCATAATAAATAACAACCATTGGTCTTATACATAAAAATTTAAAAAATTTACAAAACTGTAACTTTGATTCTAATTCAAAATTCTTTCTATCACCATTCTCAAATCTGACATAGCTCCTACTAACACTAACATCAAAAATCAAGACTCGAACCCACTTGCTCTTCGGGAACTACTGATGATGAAATTCTACTGTTGTGTCTAACTTTGATAATGCTCATCATTAGATCTGTAATTGTAATGTAATTAGGTCCCTTTCGTCAACTTTTTTCTCTTTTCTTTTCTTTTCTTCGTTCTTTCTAAAAATTGAGCAATCTATGGATTAAAAATAAATAAAAAATGAAAAAAGAATTGACCTTTTATTCTCTAATGATTTACTTTGATGCCATTAGTTACAGTCAGTCATAGCGTTGGTAATTGTCAGGAGGTAGCATTAATCCGATTTTAAAATAGAAATATCATAATAACAATAATAATAATAATAATAATAATAATAATAATAATAATAGCTATATATATATGTAAAAATAGAAGAAATCAATTCAATAACTTCATAAATAAATTAATAGCTAGATAAAACACGTCACATGATAATAAATAAATAATCAATTAATTAATTCAATAGACGAGGTAAACCGTATAAATATATAAAAAAGTATCAAGAGTTGGTACCTATAATATAATATATAAAAAGGCCATTAATATTATTATCATACATTTTGTTGTTATCAATATTTATATTATTATATTAATTAAACCCACGTAACCAGTTGTCCTGTAACTGAATAGTAACCACTGGGGTAACAGCAAAGTGTTTTTATCGGTAAAATGTATGGGCCTCATGGTACACTGTTGTCCAACTTACTGGTAAAGAGGTTTGGACGCAGTGGGTGGGCTCATCACCTGCTTGTCTATAATTTCTGATACAGAGTATTTCTAGTCATGTTTGTAAGGTGATGAGTTGTTTGTGTTAGTCCTCGTTGTCATTTGGATTTACTTCCATTTGTCATTGTTATTATTATTATCATCATTATTATTATCATCATTATCAATAAAATTATTATTATCATTATCATTATTATCAATATTACTATTATCCCTCGCCACAGATGTGGTCCATTCACAAAAAAAAAACCCCAAAAAACAAAAGAAAGAAAAACTAAACGAACACCAAATACCACCCAGACCAACTACTCCATAATGAGTCTATTACATACATATATACACACATAGATATAATCTATCATAATATATATATATATATATATATATCAAGGTGTGTAATAATATACAAGAAGATGCGATTGGTCGGGTTTTGAAATGTCTTATTATTCTAAAAATAATAATATTTATAAATCTAAATTGTGTAAAACATAGTTTTTTTTTACATCGCCACATAGATATTACTTATATTAGAAAAACATCTGCAAGGGAAATAAAACACTAAACGAAATCCATTAACAACAGAAAAACAAAAACAAAAACAACCAAAAAGCCCCTCCCCAAAAAACAGGAACAAATCATACAAAACTTATCACATCAAGAACAATGAAACCGTATAACTTCAAAATCTAAATCAAATCAAAAGGAACGGGTAAAACAAAATTTATACATTTTTTTTCTTCAGCCAGCAACAAATAAACTAACAATAAAAGTAAAAGACAGTAATCGACTAACACTTCTAATAAAACTTTGGGCAGTCGGCTGGTCAGATACCGAGTGTCAGCCATCAGGAGTCCAAATAATCTACCTCGGCAAAGTCTCAAACATAGTGGGAAAGCTCCCAAGAGATATTCTATATAGTCACTGCTTAATCTGTTGACTGCTTCAAGTCGCGCCTTCAGTGAATGTAGCATCACTCAACGAATCGGATCATTTGATGTCAAAACACAGATACGGACACAGACAGAAGTGTCCAACCCAAATCACTCATCATCACCACCGTTATCAAAAACCATGTCATCACCTGCTCAAACCTTTTTATCACAAAGAAGAGCAATCAACTTGTCCTAAGTCGCACCCCTGAGGCAAAAACATCTACATCCACGTAACTGACTGACTGTGTTGGGGTTTTTTTTCCGGTGGTTTCTCAACTTCAATAACATCCAAGAAAAGTTGACATCAACGACCAAATTATATCAACTGTGCCAAAAACTGGAGGTAGGACCAAGCGTTCCTAAGGGGACGTTGTACTAACAATGTCACGTCAACATCTACGATCTACACACATATCAGACTTAATCAATATAATAATAATAATAATAATAATAATAATAATAATAATAATAACAATAACAACATTAATAACAAAAATATCTTGCAATCTTTATCATCTAGAAACGAGTACTAAAATTATTGTTGGAAAATGTAAGCAGGACATAATTTCTCATACAATTTAACACACACACACACACATACAACAACAAAAAATAATTAAATAATTGAGCAGTATCCGATTCTAATTAATTAATCCCGCCCATTCTGCCGGCTCTCCCTGTCAATGCCAAGCACACTTCGTCTACGTGTGTATGATTACATAATAGGTGTAACACATTATAATATATATTAAAATGAAACTGAACTGGGTAGAAAACAGTTCAGTAGGTGTACAGGTGACACTATCCTCGTCCACGGTGCACATTTCTGTTTTTTATTAAATACTTATTACTGTGTTATATAAAAGTAAGACGATCTTATTTTGTATAATTAATAAGATTGAATGGAAGCTGTGCTAATATCTATTCATTCAGTTTTCGTGAGTTTCATTCAGTTTTCGTTAGCTTATATTAGAAAAATACAAATAACTTCCAACACCAAAGATGTTTTTTCCCTCAGCACTAAATCCAGTGATGGAGGAGGTGTCGGTCAAACCCTGAGCCCTTTTCTTGACTGCTATCCATTTTTCTTTTACATTTTACATCCGCTTTGAGCCAGACAACAGTCGGAATAGTAAATCAAAACGTCTTTCCCAAGAAGACAACTGTGCACAATTGAGTTTAATAAAAAAAAAAGGGAAACTTTAAGAGGCCTGTCAAAATATCAAAACTTTGGGAATTTCGTCATGAAAACCACCTTGAAAATTAGAAATGAACGAGTAATCCTGGGAATTTCAAAAACACTAAAATGGGATTTTGTTCCGAAGCCTGAGAGTGAGAGAATTGTCTTCCAGCTTGTGATTTCCTTCCTCTTACTGGGAACCGTTGACAGGTCAACCTTTAGAAATTGGAATCAGGGACAGCCCAGCCCATCCAGACGACCAACATCCACACTTTTTTTTCATGATTGAAAAAAAAAAATAAAAATAGTCACAGAACGGGCAATTATTGAGGTATATTTTCACTTTCTAGAATCCTACATCCGGAGGAATCTCGGGACAGTTGGCAGGTATGGTACCGGCACCGTACACCAAGGGCTGGAGGAAGAAACTCTTGTGGTTATAACACGCTAAAGGTGGACGCCTCCCTCTCCGTCCAGGCAGGATGTTAAATTCAGAACGTACTTGCCGACATCAATCAAGCCACATCCCTGTGTCCGTCCGTAAGGTACTCCACAAGAGTTGGGAAAGTTCTGTAGATTCCTATAAGATTCAGCGTTACGATCCACCGCCGCTATCATCCCTCTCTTTTTAAAAAGTTTCCAGGACTACAGTCAGCGGCCGTCTGCCCAAGCCAACGAGACTTCCGTCGATCAGCAGGTTGTCCTCGCATGCCTGACTTTCCCCTCACTTTTCCGTTGGATGACGTAAGCATTCAGAGAATCAATAAAATTCCTACAAGACACAATTTGATTGAAGAATTCTATATTTAGTTCTCGTATATAATATAATAATAATAATAATTAATATATGTAAAATTGGACAGCAGAGGTTGTTGAGTGGTGATGGAGTAATTCTAGCTGAAGGCAGCCATCCCTAGCAGGTGTTGATGGCTCTGGTGTGGCTGTTGGAGACAAAGAAAAAAAAAAAGAAACACATTAATCAAAATAGAAATGATCTGATCTGATATTGATAATAAAATACTAAATTAAGATAATTGTAATTCCAAACTCATCAAGTCATAAAGCAGAACATCCCCCCCCCCCCCCTCCGAAAAGTGGCATATGCA
This sequence comes from Dirona pellucida, assembly GCA_030265205.1. NCBI lineage: Eukaryota > Metazoa > Mollusca > Gastropoda > Nudibranchia > Dironidae > Dirona > Dirona pellucida. The sequence continues at coordinate 619 of JARDUL010031970.1, read as the reverse complement.
TACATTAAATAAGCGGTGTATAATATAAAATGGCCTCTGTAAATAACAATTAACAAAGGTTTCGTGTTTCCCCTTTAACAGTCGCATTTTCTTCTTCTTTCATAATTAAATAGGGAGCTGCAGAAAGTAAAATAAAATTGATGATGATGATGATGATGATGATGATGATGATGATGACGACAACGACGATGATAACAATGAGGAGAATAACAAAGTCTTACCGTATGGACTTTGAAACTATCATATATGGCACACAGCTCCTCCACCGTGTACTGGTTCAGCACCACAAAGTTGTTGAGGGTGGCGCTTGCCTTGAGGGCACAGTCTTGGCAATGGACTAGGAACTGGCCGTCACTCTCTCGGACAAACAGGATGTTGAACACTTCAATCTGGAGTTGACAAACGGAATAAAGGGGTACGTAGAGGCGGTTAATAAAAGAAATGACAGGTGGGAAGATTAACCCACTCAACTTCTAACAACTGGTAGGAAGCTTCACCTAAAACTTTAAATGGGGAGACAGAGAGAGAGAGGGAGAGGGAGGGAGGGGGAGAGAGGGAGAGAGGGAGAGAGAGAGAGAGAGAGAGAGAGAGAGAGAGAGAGAGAGAGAGAGAGAGAGAG
>JARDUL010031860.1:0-12736 GCA_030265205.1 Dirona pellucida | reverse complement strand
TAATTACAATTCATATATAGTGTACACCCAAATATATGTGGGCGAATAGTACTGACACTATTCGCCCCAAATCTATGTGGGCGAATAGTCACTCCGTTTTTGGACATCACTATTCCCCACATTTGGGGGCGAATAGTATCTCCACAGTGCCGGCACTATTCGCCCACTTTTCATGTCATATTATGCCACCGTTGCAATTGGTTCTGTGGTGTAGCTGTTAGCATTCTGCTTTACACTCTAATTCGCGAGTTCGAACCTCGCCACCCTCTTTTTTTATTATTACTTTTTTTTTTTTAACACTCTGTTGAACTCTCATCAGATCTGTTTCATCAGAGTATTTTTCCCTTATTTTGGTCATTTTTTAATTTTTATTTATTAAAATAGATAGTTTCCAAAAAGCTGAAATAAAGTTATATTGGTATCTAATATTATTATGATCATTATCATTGTTAATTATTATTATCAAGAATATTATTATTATTATTATTATTATTATTATTATTATTATGATCAATATATCAATATTATTATTATTGTTATTATTATTATTATTATTGATAATTATTATTATTATCATTATTATTATTATGATCATAATTGTTCATTGTTAATTATTATTATTATTATTATTACTATTATTATTTCTATCATACTCTGATGAGTTCAACAGAGTGTGTTAATTAAGAAAAAAATAAAAAATAAAACCATCGTGAAAAGCAGACGTGATAACTGCTTCACCACGGAACCAGTTGTAATTGCAGCATAATTAAAATTTATATACAGTGTATTTCCCAAATCTATGTGGACGAATAGTCACTTCGATAATATAATGTAGCAGCTTTACAGGCAGTCAACTATTACTATTTTAAACTAAAAATTCATAAATATTATATTTTGTTTTTAAGAAATTGGAAAGTCTTCTAAAGAGAGATGTACTTATTCGCTAGTTGAATTGAACTGTTACGGACCTCAGCGCGTCTTGGCTGGGGCATGTATTTAAGTCAAATCATTCAATTTGAATCAATATATATTAAAATTGTTTTGTGACCAACATGATGGATTTTCTCTCTGGTCTTTTCCAATTTTCTAGTTCAAAATAAGGCAACAATGAGTCGTTCTGCTTGTCTCATTGCCTCTGATTTTATTAACTTTTATTCCATTTCAGTGTGACTTTTTTTCTTTTATTACAAGGCTTATTTGTTGGCAATGTGGATATTTTGTTTGTTATCTGCTCCCTATAGTACTGTGATTAAAGAGTGTAGGGACCAGCTCTGTCTGTTATCTGCTCCCTATAGTACTGTGATTAAAGAGTGTAGGGACCAGCTCTGTCTGTCCAAGGACAGTGTATATAAGGCAGAGTCTGTGCCCTACTAGTACGCATGGTCTGATACAAAGCTGGAAAATCTATGGATAAAGATTTTTAAGGCAAGCTGGGGACCAACCCACTGTGCCAGGCAATGTCAATATATAAGATTTGTAAACTTTCATTTTGATCTGTAATCTGTAAATTTTCAGCAAGCGTCATCATGTTGCTATTTTATTTTTCAGTACTGAAGCTTCCTTCACCTAATAGTGACAATTCCAAAGGAGTGAAAGAGAAAGAGCGAACTCATCATCATCACCACCACCATCATCATAGCCCTAAAGAGAACTCCCAGTCCGGAGTCAGGGAAAATAATATCACCAGTAAGCAGCATCACCACCACCACCACCATCATCATCATCATGACAAGAAGCAACACAGTAAATTAGATAAAAAGAATGATCAATTCGAGGGCTCCAATGCTGGTGAAAAAGAATTGTTGAACATTTCTCCATTGAAAATAGTCATCCGTGATCCACTCAAAATGGCAGCTGTTCCAAAGTATGATGTAAGTAGTGATGATAAATGTGCACAGGAAAGCAAAGAAGAAACAGGTGTTGTGGAGGAGAAAGACCCTGCCTCTGTGCATAATTCTGACAAGGATAAGAAAAATATAGGTGGTAATAATGATTTGTCACCAATTAGTCACGGGTGCGAGTCTCAGTCAAACACAGAGACAGCTACGATCCAAGCTGTGAAGACCACCCCCCAAAATGCAGATGAAGTTGGGACTAAAAAAGATACAAAAGAAAACATTGATAACATGCCTGTGGCTAGCATTCCATCCAGATCTGAGTCTCTTACAGCTTCCTTACGCAATGGCACTGTTTTACCCAATGGCACTGGTTCGACAGATAATCCAGGCCTAAAGATCGAAAATTCTACTTGTGATACCGTGCAGCAAAACCAGAACATAAAACAGACAGATGCAGCAAGCAATAGCATAATATGCAAGGATCATGTTTCCAGTGTTGACCTAGTTAAGTCTGAAAGTAAACTCCAAACAATGAAGCATTCTTCGCCTTCTAAAAACATTTCGTCATCTGAACATTTAACATCATCCAACAAAGACAAATCTCAAAGCAAAAATGTCTCCCATCACTCCAGCAGTTCAGGAAAGTCCAAATCCTCGTCAACAGTATCATCATCCTCGAAATCATCATCGTCGTCGTCATCTCATTCTAAATCCAGCCACCATTCCTCTTCAACCTCGCACCACAAAAGTCATCACAGTTCTCATTCATCGTCACACAGTCATGGATCATCATCATCATCAAAGCCTTCAAGTCATTCATCAAGCAATTCACACAAAGATCATCGACATTCGTCAAGTTCATCCCGGTCCCGACCAAAGGAAAGTCGTGGAATTCAGGTCAACATGACAGAGTGTTTCAAAACTCCATTACCAGTTGGTCTGAACTCTAATGAACCATCTGACACACCCCTTGAAAAGGAATCCCATCATGCTATCTCTCATATTGAATCTCTGAGGCGTGTGAATTCTAACACTACCATCCTTGGGGATGTGGCAAATCACAGATTGTGCAAATATATCAATGTCGAGCGTCATACCAATGGAGGTGCTCTAGTGATTCATGTTTACCACAAGGAAATTACCGACTTGGATAAAGAAGCCAGGAAGGAACTGGTGGACTATTTTTTCGAGCTGGTGTTTGGGGAAGTTGAAGAAGGTGTGAGTCGGTGTTGTATGGGCATTGTTCACGGAGCAGCTGTGGACATGCCTAATTTCCTGGATTACCTTGTGGATAATTATCCACATCTTCCTGTCAAGATTGGAAACAAGAGCAAGTCAGACATTGAATACACCACCATTGATAAATACAGAGAACAGGTAAGTTGTGACATATATACTTGTAGAATATAAACGACTAAATTTATTTTATCAGCTATTCTGATTTTGAAACCGAATCTCTGCAAAAGTGACAGAAGGCTGCTCAGCAAATAATCAGTTTGAGTTAGGTAGTAATCAGTCAATAATGACCATGTGTCACTTGAGCTTTTTTGCTCTTTTACTTTTAATCATTTTAAAAAAATGGCAGATGATGTCCTCCCTTTTCTTTTCATGGTGACTTCCCTTTTAATTGAGTCCTATTATTATCATTTTCATTTATATTATTATAAAGGGAGGTTGAAGAATGAGAATGTGTTCTCAATTTCCTTTTTGTGCTTATATTAAAAAGGATGTGTACATATAATTATAATCCATGACCATTCCTCAGAGTTAGTGCTAGATTTTAGTCACAGTTTCTGTGATGTATATGTAATGTACAAAAGTGAGGAGCGTGTTTCCTTGAGTACTATGATTATATCATGCCTTTTACTCTTGCCAGTGAACTGGTACCATACCCAATTCTAGATCTGAGACACTCTGATCCAAGTGTCATGATCTTGTCCAAGGACAGCAACAGTGCCGAAAGCGGAACCCAAGCCTTTTGATTTACTTGAAATTGAAAGAAGAAAAAAAAATCCCTTTATTCATCCTAGGGGGGAATTTGTCTTAACAGGGTCTGTTCCGAGGGTAGACCGGAATAACCCAGGCGTCAGCCATAATGCAGCGATGCAAAGTGGGATCAAGGTCTTGAGGGAGAAAAAAAGTGCTTCCATCGGGATTTGAACTCGCGACCTCTTGAACCAAGGCGAATGGCTTAGCCACTGCGCCCCCACATGCCTCTACATTTCTTTTATAATATTTATAATACTATGCTTCTTTAAGAGTTACAGTTATTGTATTATATATGGTGCCATTGACTTCCATCAATCATGTCCTTTTCAGATTGATCAAACTTATAAAGGTGGTGTCTTCCGTGGTGGCGGGTTAGATCAGATTAGTCTTGTTGGCACTGTCAATGAAGAAGTTGGAGACTACTTCCCAGACTTTCTAGACAAGTTGGAATCTGACCCATTCATTCATGCAGTCACCCCATGGGGCCGTATGTCCAAAGAGAAGATGAAATCCCGCACAGATAGTGACGATGGACCCATTTTGTGGACCAGGCCAGGAGAACAGATGATTCCACCGGGGGAGATGCCTAAGTCACCCACTAAACGTAAAAGGTGAACTCATCTGAAAAACTAAAAATATAATATTGATATATGTCTCATTGAAAAAATGCTCTTTCTCTCTAATCTGTTGAGTCAGGAGAGGAGAGTGGTTGTACCGTTGTAGCGATAATGTTTTGTTTGTTGTCTTTGTGTTAGTTACTTATTTTTTTAACAGCTTTTCATGGTATGAAATTAAATAATGGACCACTCTGCCTCAAATGCAAAGAGAAAGACATCCTATTACTATTTACTTTTGAGAGGAGGTTGAGCACTACAGATTTATTCTGTGTCTTTGAGAAAATTTGCTTGTTTTCTTTTATTTTTAAAAGAACTCTAAGATGTATGGATTTTGGTCGTGCATCATGATCAGATTGTCTCAACTGCAACCGTTTACAAGATGATTTGAGGCCTACTTTGTTTATAAGGTTCTTGAACTGTTGCAGATCTGGCATCCTGATCATGATTCATTTTCAAATTTTGATAGTAATAATAGTATGGCATAGATAGTTCCTTATATTTTTAGAAAATTTCTTTACAGGGGTGCGAATGAACTGAAGAATCTGCAATACCTGCCTCGGTCTTCGGAGCCAAGAGAGTTCCTGTTTGAAGACCGGACTCGTTGCCATGCTGACCACGTGGATCATGGTCCTGACCGAATGACTACTGGGGCTGTTGGAATGTTGAAGGCCGTGCACAGCAGGAGTGAGAATAAGTGAGTATTCTGTTTCTGTTTCTTTCTACAACTTCCTCTGTTAAGTAGGCTGATTAATAACATAACAAATTTATTTTTCCAGATGCATTAAAAAATAGTGATAATTGATATTATGGGTTTAAATGAATAGATCTCTGGTTGCTGCTGCTACAGCTTAGCGCGTTGCACAAAACCCTTCTGTGCTGCACTTTTTGTTTGAGTACTATTTGTTCCTTTGCATATATGTTGGTCTCTTTCTTTATAAATTTTGTCAGCTCCTTTGTCCATGTAAGATTGAAAAAAATCAAGAGGACTGTTTACATCATCAGGCGCATGAAGGTCTGGGTTGCCATTAAAGGCATCAAGGGGTTCTCACTCAAAATATTGCTAGGCAGTTGGAAAGAGTTAAACGTCATGCAGCGTTTAAGTTATTAATGTATTTTTTTTTATTTGGGGAGGATCATTGTATTCTATCTACTAGGTAGTTACAAATTTTTATATTTGATTGTTGTTCATTTTCAGAGATGAACTAGACGACCCTCCGGGAGGTCGTATTGTGAAAGATGTGGTGGCTTTTGACCCGGCATACTTTGCTACCCTCTCCAACATGTTACAGCTAGACCTTCATGAACCCCCAGTGTCTCAGGTAAGACCAGCAGTGAAATGACAGTGACGGAAATCTTTGGCAAGTGTTAGAATTAGATCACCAGGCAATAGAGGCTCTACAATCTAGTGGGATTTCCGCTATAGGTCACAGCAGTTTTAATTTTAGCATGAATTTACTATTCAACCCAACCCTCATTATTACCATCTAAAATAATAACTTTAACTAAACTTGGTACAAAATGAAGACAAGCATCATGATCTGAAATTATAATCAATGAGATGTTTAAATGTTTTTGTCTGCATCAAGAATATTGGTCATATACTAATATGATATAAACTGGTTTTTTAAAAACTTTTTTAGTGTGTGACATGGGTGGAGCAGGCCAAGCTGAACCAATTGAGGAGGGAAGGGATTCGGTACGCATGCATTGATTTGTATGACAATGACATCTACTTCATCCCACGCAACGTGGTGCACCAGTTTAGGTCCGTCTCTGCAATCACCAGCATTGCTTGGCATGTCAGGTAAGGGCAAGTTTTAAGTTTAAGTGGGTAATTGTTTTTGTTTTCAGCACTTGGCTAATGTTGTATACAATGAAGCTCTTGGAACAATGATTTAAATTTTCTTACTTGTATATAAGGATTTCATAATGATTATAGACACAGGCATTAACTGATACCAAATTGATAACTAATGGTTCGACTTCAAGGAAAAGTTTATTTGGCCTAATCAAGGTAATAAAGAATGATGTTTTTCTTTGGTCATGATGGCTGCACTCATATGAAAGTCTGTTTTGGATGTGATCCAGATTTCGTATGTATCCTAACTATTTCCTGTGCCACTAATTAGAACGACTGACAAGACAACAGAAGTTGACAAAACAAAAAAAACAGTTGCAAAATGTTTCTTGACATTCAAATGCTCATTTCGTATCACAGGGTGACCCAAAAAATGTTGCCCACCAAGACCTAACATTTTCCTAAATAGTAACATAATTAGAATTTTGTATTTCATGTCAGTGGGATGCTGATGATGTAGAATTTTGGCTTCCAGAACAAACAATGGAAAATTTTGTCTTTTTTTTTTTTTTTTTAATTGCTGATTCTAGGCTGATAAAATTAATTTTGTGAAATTCTGAACAGAATCGCACCAGTAGTTTAACATTAGGTGTCTGGAAATGAACACAGCAATGGGTCCATAACAATTATTTTTAAATCTAAAAAAAAAAGATGTATGTGTTAAAATAAAGAATTTGCCTAAATGGGTCGACTTCTACACAATTTTGAATTTCAAAATTATTTGAAAATGGGGAACTGAGCAAGCAATAAAACATTCCCCTATCAATTGTATTTCTACAGATTGAAGAGGTACTACAAGCATTTGTTCGACGAACAGGGTCTTAGTACAACAGATGTTGAAATGGTAGATGACATTCGCACTGAGGTTGAGGCTGATATGAAGGATCCCTCCATCAAAACAGAAGTGATAGCCGACTTGAAAATGGTAGCAAATAAAACAGGGCAGGAAGAGTTCAAACCGAAAACCCCTTTGAAAAAGACTGGTCGAGATCTTCCAGGCACTCATCTCCTAAAAGTTCAAGAAGAAAATGTTAAACAATCCCCGGTAAAAGATAAAACTAAAACTCACACCGTCCACAGTTGTGATGAATCAAATTCTGGAAAACCAACACACCCGAAATTGTCCAATCTGTCTTCTAGTAAAGACCACAAGTTAGATAAAGCTCCCAAAGAGGTAAAAGAGGAAACTAAGAAAACGACTACCAAGGATTCTCATCAAAAGCAATCTATAAATGGAGAAACGAACAGAATCTCATCCAGTAAGTCAACCGATCGACCTAAAGAAAAAAGTAAATCGGATAAACCTGTCAGCGTCAGCAAAGAAAAAGAGAAGGAGAAATCAAGCAAGAATGCAGATATAATTGTGAAAAAGGAGAAAGAAAAAGGAGATATGAAACAAAGCTCCAAACATACTTCGTCGTCATCATCATCGTCTTTATCAGATAAGAAACACACCTCTCACCACAAAGAACATAAAAGCTCAAAGTTAAAGACGGGAGATGTGAAATCCACAGAGAAAAGTTCCGGCCATCCCAGCAAAACACACCTAGGCGAGAAAGGAAGTAAGCCCAGCACGGCATCTAGCTCATCTCATTCAGGCAGCAGTCACGACGGGAAAAAGAAAGACAAACATGCTTCCTCTGGAAAATCGTCTTCATCATCAGTGTCATCGTCATCACTACCCAAAAAAGGAGAGACTAGTTCTCATAAGGGAAAAAATAGTGATTCATCTTTAACGCCAAACAAAAGTGTTACAAAAGTTCCAGACGTGGTTAAAAACTCTGAAATAAAGGCGTCAAAAGCAAACGAAACAAAAGACAGTGGTATTGATGTGCTCAAAAAGTTAGAGAGAAAAACGGATAGTGAGGCAAAACCTCAAATTAAAGAAACAATCTGTTCATCTCCTTCACGCAAAAGCACCACCACTGTCATCGTGGGCCAGGATGTGGCCAAACCAGTTGACAAAGTGAAGCAAGTAATGGACACAGGGTCAGATAAGGGGGAAGAGAAAAAGGCAGCGCCATTAGTCACCCCTCAAACAGATGTGAATGTGAGCAGTCCAATGAAAAAAGACAATTTTCCAGATCATGCTGGGATTGTTAACATCATGGCAAATGAAGTGGAGAAGCTTGTTGAATCAGATTTATTAGAGGTTAAGTGTTCCAGTCCTGTCAAAGTGGAGAGTGTGAAAGTTGACATGGATGTCCAAATGGAAGATGGAGACTGCCATCTTTTGAAGCGGAAAGCGACACTGGAAGACCTGGATCTGTACGGTAGGATGGAGAAGGTTCGGAAATTGGATCTTGACAACATCGTCATTAATCCACCACAAACCCTTGCTGCACCCGCTCTTGTCAAGCTAGATATGGAAAGACCTGACCATTGTGGTGAAATGGAAGTTGGAGAAACCCCTCCTGCTGAGGCCGGTGAGAAGTGAGGACCGAAAGAATATGTATAATAATACAGGATTATGTTTGGGCTAATTGAGTTGGTTTGAAGACAGAGGAACTTGTTTCCAGTTTTGAATATATAAGAATATAATATAAGTCAGTTGATCTGTTGATGTTGTTCATTGTTATGGTAAATAATTTGTGATGAAATTATTCCCTGAACTCGTTTACTTTAATTTGTGTGGTGTATGTGTGTTTACATTTGTTCTGCTTTAATACTTATTTATGTTAACTGTTTTACACATTGTTCTTATGAATTTGGCTGTTGTGTTATTGAATATATATTATATCTGTATCCACCCATCCAATGTATTAAATAGGACATCCACATATAGTGGCCAGTGATTTCATCATTTGATTCTGCATCCTTTGTACATCTTGTTTTTCAAAGCTTTTCACCTCTCATATTTAATCTGGATGAATTGAAATAAAATCATGTATGATAATAATAAAATAGTAATAGGATTTAAAATAGTGCAACAGAAATTATCTTCAATTTGATTAAATTCATTACATTGCTGCAATTGCAAGGTACCATAGACGAAAGCAAGTTGGATTTAGGTCTTATTCTTATTATGTATCTTGTTAAAATACTCATACATTTTTTTCCCCTCATCTGGGAGTAATTTTCTACGCAATTAATTTTAAATTAAAGTGGATGTTGCATTGTTTTGGCTTTGGACTTAAAGCTTTGTGGGGGGTTTTTTTCTGTTGTTTGACCTTTCCAGCATAAAATATGAAATGTAATGTTGCCCAAGTGTTTCTATAATATTTTTGTTGACAATGTTGATTTGCCAATTTGAACTATTTGACTTTAAATAAATAATTTTGTAATCTCAAAAACGTTGTAAGTGTCATACCTGTAATGCAGAGTGACTTATTGATTAAATTATTTCAGTTTTTTTCAGTTAAAGCTTCTTGAGTTATAAAGCAATCAGTGTCTTATATATACAATGTTGACTTTCCTTTATAAAGATTATCTAAATATAAAACAATTGCTGTGACTAAAATGATCTGAGTTGCTAACAACAAGCTTGTGTTTAGTGGCAGGGACTCTGGTAGGTTTCTTCTTTTTTAAACAAATTGATTATGATTATTGAACTGTCGTCAGCTTTTTATGTCTAGTCTATGACCGTAATTCCAAATGGTATCTTTACATCTCTAACTTTGATTCATTAAACGTAGGCTAAATAATCATGGCAAATTCCTTAATTATACTGTGTACAAACAAGGACCTAAAGGATTTCAGTTTGAAGGATCAAGACTATACTGTATGTTATGAATATTTTTATGGTGTCTTCTGTTTGATTGTACATATATTATATATATATATATGATAACGGTTTGATCTCTTCAGGTCCGACATTTTTTTTCTCTCCGTATGATTCAGATTGTCATGTGTTGTATACAATAAGTGTAAGTGCATGCTCAATTTGTCATCAAACACCTACAGTAAAATTATGTTAAACCAATATATATATTGAGTGCCATCATGAACAAGAAATAAGAATTATGGAAAGAGACATTCTGATCGTATTTTTGGTGCAATAGAAAACAGTAGAATCTGATGCCACTGTAACTTGTAACTTCTCATAGCACGTTCAAAGTGGGGAAGTGGAGGCAAAGTCAAAGAGAACTTTTGATGGTGGGCAAATGAGTTGGCATTATTGCAAGTGCTTGAGTGGCTATATTGGTCATTTCAGGCATTTTACTTTTACTGCTTGTGACAGACAAGACTGAACTGAAGGGGTTGATTGTTTTAAATAGTATTATTTTCGCTATACAACTAGAGAAAAAAAAACCAATGAAACAAATGTCAATGATTTAGATTTTTTAAATTGTCTGCACTCGGAAGCTAAGATATCTTCATTGACCCAATAGCTGAGGGATATAAACCACACTAGTGGCTGTTCGTCTTAGACTTGTCATAATCTATGCAAAAAAGACAAAATATAACATTTTGTATTTAATGCAGTAATATTCTTCTACATCACATGAAATTCTGATCAGTCATTGTGAATATAACATGCAGCTTAGTTAAATAATGAAATTAGCAAAATTGCGTTATCTATCTCTCTTATTATTATTATATTGTTTGTTTTGTATCATTCAATTTATTGAAACCTTGTGTCTTAATATTAAGAAAATCTGACAAGATTGTCTTTGAAATCATCACATCTTTTACTGGTTGGTTATTTTCCTAGTCATAAATGATCAGCTGCTATTAAATGTTGAAGTGGATTAAAGGAAGAATAAAAAAAAGATTTGAATTTTTAGGCAACACAACTATTTTAATTTCTGGAGTGTTAGTGAAATATTTTTAATATGATGTGAAGGCTGGTTAGTTTTCTTTTTGGCATGTTGTACAAATAAAATACCTATAAGGAAAGCTCAAGCTTTTGTTTCTTTGTTGTAAAAAAAACCCCTATGAATTCTCTTATTGCTTTTATATACAGTGGAACTCCATTATAACGAGAGCAAAGGGGAAGAGTAAAGAGTGGTGCATAGACAATCAATGCGGGATGCAGAGGGAAAGCTTATGCCCTTGGCTCCAACAAACTATTAAAACTGACCGAGCTACATAGTTTGCGGAGTCTGAGTTCTACTGTAGCAAACATTTGGCCACCCGTCTGTGTCAGAGTGCGTTTGAGCAAATAGAACAGTTATTCCTTGTGCAATAATCTGGAGACTACTGAACTGTATACTTACTGACAGGCAATCATCTGATGGTTCAAATACATGCGAGTGTGAGGCAGTGATGACTTATTTCCAGCACACTATCGTGTAAAGATATCATTATCAGCATTTCATACCACTAACCCCCCCCCCAATTGGATATTCTCTAGTCTGATTATTGAGTCACCTTTGCCTTAAAACTGCAATAAGCAGTGTAGGGGCCAGCCATATGTCAAGCCTGGAGCGTGCCTATGACAAATGGAAGTAAATCAAAATATCAATGACTCTGACTTGCACCACCCACGGCTAGAACTAAAAAGACTCTACATCAGGAATTAAAGACAAGTAGGTGACGAGCCCACTGCATCCAAATACCTTCACCAGTAAATTGGACAACAATGCACCATGAGGTCCATACATTTTAAGTTTGCTGTTACGGTTACTCTAGTGGTTACTATTCAGTTATAGTTATAGGACAACTAAGAGCTGCCACCTAGTCGGTCTTGGAAATCACCCATAATCATAAGTAAGCCTACCAAAAAAACCTACTGAACTGACATGAGAGGAGAAAAAAAACGAGTTCGACGTAAACATTCAAACTCAAACAGTAGAGCAACTCGTCTTTCACTTTCACATATAAGCACAATTATCAGATAATTGCTCTCCATGATGAATAATGATTGCAATCATAATAATAATATAATTAATATAGAAACTTGCTCCAGTAGAAGCTGTTCCCTTCACTTATCGTAATGTCAGTTGTTATTGTAAGTATTTAAAGTTCCACCCATTTAATAGATGGATTAGCAGTTCACCACTGCCCTCTACCATGATTCTTTAACTTTCTTCAACTGAAACCTTATTCATCATACAGACTATACTGTGTATTCAGTTGTTGGTTGGTAATCCTTTGTATGACAGTGCAACATGCAGACCTGCCGACAAACCCAGATAGTGAAATAGTAACTCTACGGTGATGACGCCCAGTCTGCAAATCAATAATAATTTCAACAAACAATCACCAAACTGTCAATAACAATGGTATTCTGCTTTGAAGCTAAGTAATCAGTCAGAGAATCATTTTATTTTACAGGGCTGCCACTCATGGATCCGTGGATCCACGGATTTCCCGTTCTTTTAAAAATGTCCATGGACCAGTAATTAGTACTGTACTTGTAATACTGTATATCAATTGTATCTTTTTCGCAGTCATCTGCGTTGCTTGTACATGTCCAGGGTGTCCAGCAAAAGTTCAGACTCAAATTTCCTACCTGGGATGCAAAAATCCTACCTAGCAAATTGAATGGA
>JARDUL010031749.1:0-12743 GCA_030265205.1 Dirona pellucida | reverse complement strand
AGGAGAGGAGGGGGGGGGGGGGAGGGGGGTTATCTATGTGACAAATAGAGTTTTGACATAAACGCGTAAAAATATATGTCGGTTTTTAAATAGATTTAGATATCATCAATTATATGATGATATAGTATTAAATGTTATGTAAAATTTATTCAATATGTTATATTTTAAAGATAGCTAATTTTGTTGTTGTTGTTACTGAATAAAGATACGATAATTGGCTTCGACTCTTTAATATTAAAAGTGTTAATCTGACCTTGGCTACTTTTACACATTGCCTTTACATACTACTATTTGTAAGGGGTCAAAGGGCACAGGATTGGATCTCTTTCTGCATCTCATTTTGTAAACACAACCTACTACTGGACTTCTGCTTTATATTTCTCAGCAATTATATTATTACAATATGATCACAATTGTATCCATGTGCTTCTTTCCCGCCAAATGTTCAAACAAGGTATTGAAAGGAAGAGGATAAACGGATAATGTAGAAATATAACTGAACTACCCATCCTGAGATCTTTGATTCAGATGCTTGCAAGTCTAATAATACGTGTCTACTTTTAAAGTAATGAAACATTTGGCTTTGCTTGATAGAAATGTAGATCACGGTAACAGTTGAAGCTGTGTTGCAAGTGGTTTGTAGTTGTATGATCAATGTTCCCTCTTATTTTTTCATAGTCATAATAATAAACTAAAATATTTATTATTTATGCTTTTCACATCTTTTGTCACATGATAGTAGAAGAGTATGTGGTTCCAAGTGCTCCACGATGATGATGATGATGATGATGATGATTACTAACTGCTGCATTTTTTAAAAGGGGAGTAGCCATCTGCGCAAACATTCTGTATGTGTGTGTGTGTGTGTGTGTGTGTGTGTGTGTGTGTGTGTGTGTGTGTGTGTATGTGTGTGTGTGTGTACGTGTGTATCATCTGCATATGTGTGCTGGTTGCGAAATGAAATGTGTGTTCTTGTGCACAGAATCACCATAATATTATATTACACACATAGGCAGTAATAGTAGCTACCGCAATATCATGAAGGTTTTGATTAAGTTAACGGAAAATATACCTGATTAGAATATGCTGAAATGCTGATGGAATTTTTATTTAAAGGAAATATGAATATAATATATGTAGTTAAAATTTTGAACTATACTTTTTAGACAAAGCATCACATGCTTTTAAAATTTATATTTTAAAATCTTTCAACTGTTATCCCGGTTTTTTCAAACAACTGTTATCTACGTATTGATTCATTGGAATAATTAACTCGGTTTATATCAGTTTTGTCAAATAGCTCTTTTTTGGGGGGTTTTTTTTTTATAATTTTTTTTTGGGGGGTCTGAAATTTCTCAACTGTTTCATCCCCGACATCTGCAGCCTTGAGAAATTAATTATGGGTGTGTAAATAGGATGTTGCATTTTCATGTAAACATATTTATTACTAGAAATGCCTAGATGTTCGTTCTTGGGCATAGCAAGTTATGTATGCGTTAGTATTTGGCAGCGTAGGCATTATTTTAATTAGATACAGTAGGTCTTTAACATTGGTCAGGCCAACTAAATGTATTTAGAAAAGTTTTAATGTTTCCCATTCCCCATGAATTAAAAAAAAATTGTTTTAAGAAATAAGAGATGTTTTTGTTGTGAATAAAATTGATGCATTGCTACAATTCGTAGACTGTAAAGTTTTTACTTTTTCTTACCACTATCACTATCTATTAATAATATTTTAAAATTAAATTAATGATGATATAACTTTTACCACTATCATATCGAATATTGATGGGGTCATTCTGCTCAGGCCATTAGTTACACAATATTACTTTCTATTCTGTATCATCATTACCCTGGAACAACAAAACTGTAACATCACTTTGGGGTTTTTGTTAAAACAATATTTTCTCTGCAATCTTATCCCTTCTTTTCTTTGACTGTCACTGTCACTTTTTCTATGTTTAGGCCTTGTGACCCAGGGGTCTTGGGGCCAGACAAAACAACTGAAAGGTTATGGGTGTAGTAAAAAATATTTCCCAGCTGTCTTTGGTATATACCTATACCTACATACTTAGTTGCAAGCACATTGTTATGACAATGAACGTTTCAACTTTCCTTTGGCTAGAGCTCTTTTGTACCTGGAAGTGGAGTGAGGCAAAAAGAGCAAATTTGATGGCCAACTGCTCACTTTTGTTGGTTGGGGTGGGGTACTCACTCTACGACTCTCTCACTCTCCATCTCTTTCTCATTGATTATTATTATATTATTATATTATTTCCCCCTCAGTTGAATTGTGTTAGATTTAAGCCACCTATAATATCATAGAGGACAAAGCTTATGAAACAAGAAGCTGTTCAAAAATGTTAAATTTGACATCACTATGCAACCGAAATGGAGTCTTTTTTTAACCTACACATGATAGTTATACTGTATAAGTATAACATTCTCGAGATTTTGGTTTTATACTTTATTTTGACAAGTTGAATGTCATATTGGTACTATCAGACACAACAAGTGGTACCTTCCGAGTCCAGCGATGGGGCTTGCCAAACAGATTCTGCTTGTAAATTCTGAAAATATCTCATCCAGGATTTGATCCGGGGGTCACCGTTTCCCAGAGAGAAAGAAATATCCACTCCACTTCGCTAGGGTTATCCCACCCCCCACACCCGCATTGCTCACCCTGACAACATGTATAAACCCTTGTCCCAGTGATGTGATATTGAGACGATTCATACTTGATCCTATTTTCATTCCGTTGTACTACACATCGTTGACGAAAGGTCTAGCAATTTTACATGGTATGTGATTTCCAGATTAAACGGTTTTCTTCTATATTTCGTAAGTCGATAGAAATGCATGATATCAATATTAAAAGCTAGGCAATTTGACCGTGAAAATGCATGCATTTTGAAATGGTGAAAGAAATCTGCTTGTCTTTAAGAAATGATGAGCTCCGCACGTCACGTAATGCTCAGGGGAAATAATCAGTACAGGTATAGCTGTACGTACATAATAATGTAAAGACAAGACATTTTCTGTGCTTTCCTGGGGTTTTTTTTTTCCAACTCTTTTCTTAATTATGTATGCATCAAATGTTACGCCTGTTTTTACTGTACCGTTATTACTATTAGAGTACGATTTATTTGTTTTGTCAATACTGATACTGGTAAGATTGTTAAATTCTTTGTAAATACTGAATAACTGCTGTAACTGTAATATGAAATATTGATGATAAGCTGTGAAAGAGATTTCATTCAATGATTGGATGAAAAATATTTTAAGACATGATTTCTCTCTCTTTATCTTACAGTCTTGGGTGTTTTCAGGGAACGGGAATGTTGATGTTTTGGGGTTTTTTTTCGGGGTACCACTACCATGTCTGCCTATGTACCTACTTTTTTTTGTTGTCTTCAAATTTATTTTATTATTTGTATCAAATGTGATATTTTCTATAGGAGAATGTGAAGAAATATGAAATTGTATCAGAGAGTGGCAACAAATACTGCAGCCTTAATCTCATGACACCTAAAAGAGGAGCAGCATTTTTATTTTTTTAAATGCCTGTTTCTGTGGCAGAGGTGATAGATCAGAGAGTAGTAATGCTTAAAAGTAATGGACTATATTTTTGTCTTGTGTATATTTTCCAATCTACGTTGTGTAAAGAAAGAGGAAGTTTGTAAACAATATATGACGTTTTTGTTGCAACGAATACATGATTGTTTTGTTTTGTGCAATGAAATACAATGTCATATGTCTTTTTGTATACAGAACAACCAATTTAGAGCACTCTGCCCATCACTAATATTGTATTAATGATTAATATAAACTTGTTTGGTCATGTAACTTGAAAACTATTTATTGCTATTACTATCACTTTTGTGGTTGTTATATATGATATATATTATATATATATATATTATATATATTCTGTTATCTTCATAAAAGTATGATGAATGAACGAGATGCTTACTTGTAGAGAACTCACTTGTAAATAGAGTGTGGCAGTGGAAAAAAAGAGGGGAAAGGGGAGGGGGCATTTGCATTATGTGTAGGACAAAATAAACTGTTGATACAATAATTTAACTACCTGCATTTTTCATTCATTTTAATCTTTTTCCATTGTAGAGAAAATTATTTAAGTATTAATATTTCGAGCATTTGTCTGTGTTCCTGTTATATTTTGTTTATTATATAAACCCCTTCTTCAAACTGAAGTCTTCAACTAGGGGCCTCCGACAAAGTACACGTGGCTGAGTTATGAGATATGGATCAAGAAATTAAGACAACAATGGGATTAGCATACTTTGTCCAAACACGAGAGTAATGATGATGACCTGCCAAACCTATGTTGACTTCAGTGAAAATATAGAGTATGTAATTATCCAAACACCTTTATTGTCTTGAACACAACAACAATGGAATGCAGTGTTGTTCAGATTATCGACAAACACACGAAATGTTACAGGATTACTGTGGCCGTAGAGAAGATTGTTGTTTATCGAGTCCCAACAGAAAGCAGTGTAGGGGCTAGCCATATGTCAAGCTATGAAGGGTGTATATGACAAATGGAAGTTAATCCAAATGTCAACGATGACTAACAACACCACTCATCACCTTACACATGGCTAGAAAGACTCTGCATCAGAAATTAAAGACGAGCAAGTGATGAGCCCACCAATGTACCGTGAGGTCCATACATTTTACCGATAAACACTTTGCTGTTACCCCAGTGGTCACTCTTCAGTTACAGGACAACTGGGAGTTGCACTTGAATCTTCTAGCTTGTTTTGATTTCTGGTTCATTTTCATTTACATTAGTGAGTAGCGTTGGGCACAGCCAGATGTCCAGTCCTGAACAGCACACACAACATGCAAGCCCACATAATGTTGATAAAATTATAAAGGGAAACAACCATTAAAAATGGTGAAGGGAAACATCCAATTAAATCGGCCCTTTTCCAGTTTTAATTTTATGTGAAAAAAACAGATCAATGCACGCTCAAATCACCTGGTGTCTTGAGGACTATCGGGGAAATGAGGGAGACACCTTTCCAAGATGAAATTATTTTTTAAAAAGTTTTTTATTTAAATACAATGTATATATATTGAATTAAAGAACAAAATAATCAAATTGAAAAACTACGACTACAGTCAACCCAGCATGAATTGTTACCAGGGGAGTGGAGAAATATTAATTTTACCCATGATTTACCTTTCTGATAAGGCATATTACTGAAATGAGGTGTTAGTTCCAGGAAGTTGAAATACACTTCCATGAAGATTGACTAATGCAGCCATGACTCATGTGGGGCAGGGCGTAATTTAATTTTACAAAGGGACATACAATTGGTGAAGGCTGCCAGAAGCTAAAAGTCTGAATGGAAGGTATGCAAAAAGAGGGGAAAATGGAATAGCTTCAAATGTATAATTTCTTGAATCTATACCTTTTTCTCCTTTTTTGCATATTTTAATTTCACAAAGTACATACAAAGAGTAACCAAAACAAACAAACAAAAACATCAAGAAAGAAAGGGAAAAAAACAAAACTACTACTGTAAAAGTTGTACTACCATTTGTTTTATTGGGAAGAAATGCAACAAATTACCGTCATAAACATTCTATCTAAATGGGTTTGCAAGAGGAGTAGCTATTTCCCTTTCCAAAACTTAGATGTCATGTAGTTCCTAGCAGTAGCAAATAATATCATATCAACCATGAAAGGGATTTTGCGTGTATGTTATCTCTATGCTCTGTCTGGATCCTTAATGTGATGTTCCCCAGCAACAGCAGATTTTCCTGTATTGTCCTTGATGATTTTTGTGTTCATGTAAAGACCATCTTAAAGTTAAAGATACCTACTAGGGGATAAAGATGAGACATGAAAAATCACAAAGACTGTAACTGTAACCCATGAAAAATAAATCTCTTAAGTCCAAAATGGGGAAAATATAGAAAACAAAATACAATTTTTTATTTTCTTTAATATTAATAGCTTAATTTATTAAAAGCTACATCTGAGACTTGTTCGTTGAAAGTTATACTCCATACTTCATGCCACCTTTAAAAACAAGTCTATACAACAGTCTGAATTTGGAACTGTGTCTCATTTTTGTCCAAATAGGCACCAAAATTAGCTTTTATCTTGGCAGAGTTGAAGAGCGCTTTTCCGAAACTCTACATATCATGTGATATTTCAATTTTTTAAATTTTTTTTTAAAGGAGAAAAAATTGTTACTCCTATTATTGTAAACCAATTGAGATTCATTACCATTTTTGTTCTAATTGTAGTTCACACATACCCACTCCTAAACGGTTATAACGAAAACTGCTACAACGAAACTAGCTTAACAGCAAAAAGCTCTGAAATCTGGATTTTTAAATATAAATTACAAAATTTTCCCCACCTTTATAATGAAATATATACATATAGCGATCCCCTGCTTGCCTTAAAAATCTTGATCCATCGATTTTCCAGCTGTGTATCAGGCCATGTGTACTAGTGGGGCACAGACTTGCACTTAACCTGGATACGTTTTACCTGGGTCTGCACATTGCTTGATGCCTTCTGCCTTGCACACTGTCCTCAAACCTGACACAGAATTGGTCCCTACACTGTTTAATCACGGTTCTAAAAGGAACAGATAACAAACAACCTCACTCAGCCAACACTGACAAGGGAAGTAACAATGAAATACAGTGGAAGTTTTCTCACAAGAATCATCCCTTGATTTTGTTGTAATGAAATAGCGTAATAACAAAATTTATTAAGCTGTCTCCTTGAATATATATTATTACAACCGTTTTGGAGTGTATTACATAGCAGAAATAAAAATGAAATTTGGCTACTTCATAAAAATATAAATGTTACTTCTTTCTCCCTTTTCTGAAAAAAATTGTTATGTCACATGATATTGATATATATTTTTGAAATTTTTCTTCAAAAGTAATCGAAGAGCGTTTTTCCAAAACTCAGCATGTAGTAGGTATTTATATTTTTGTAAGAAATGGGAAATCAATTTGACATTTCAATAAAACGTTTGGGATACCTTTTACTTTTATCTTTGCTGCCGCCTTTTATTCGCTGCGAGGGGCAGCAAGAGAAATATAACATGGCAAATAAAAAAAATCAAATGAGAATTTTTTTCTCCCATTTCTTCACTAAATATAACGACCAAATGTCACATACTGACATTTGTAAAGCATCTTCAATTGTAATTTTCCATCGCTGTGACTCTCCAACGATGAGGAACTCTTCCCATTTGTTGAGTATCCCCTGGAAAATAATTACAGGTGTCTGGTGTCCTACAGGTCAAGCCTCTGAATACCCAAATAGCTTTTATTGCATGAAACTATTAAAACAGCAAACAATCTGCCTATATGCAAAACAACGGACAATTAATCTACCTGTTGTCATGGCTGGAGAAAAGGCCTTTGAACATCCAAATAGTTTTTTTGTATTGGGTGAAAGTGAAAGAGCAAAGAGTAAAAGAAGCAATTCTAACGTTCGTGGAAAGTTATGACGGATTCATGGATTGAGATTCTGACTTGTAAGCAGGTAACGTTTCTGGAAGATGGCCATTCACTTCATCATACAAAGGACTTCCTAAACACAATGTAGACGATGTTCCCGAATGTGAAATGTTCTGTTTAGCAGATTTCAAATATTTTAACAGGAGACTTTGAACCTCGATTTTAAACTCTATTACTTGGATATCGTCCAGTTTCTCCATAGTTGGTAGTAAGCTTTTGAAAAAATATTCGTTGTGGTTTATTGTAGTTTGTTGAGCATCCCTAGGCGTTTCAAAAGAGGCAATGGACGGTGCTTTCCTCTTCCTTTGTTGAAATGGTTTGCGGAGAGTGTTCATGGTATTATTCAAGTCTTCCGAGCACAAAGAGTAAGATGGGGAGAATTGATCACCGTTATAAGGAATCTCATCTACCTCAGTGACCAATAACTCATCCTCATCTGCCTGAATAACTTTATTTGCTTCATTCTCGTCACACAATGGAATCATAAATGACATTTGGTCATATAAGTGCCATTTTATTTTCCGTGACCTTCCTCTGTCTTGTGAAGGCATTTTTGTTGTCCGTTGTATTCTGACAAAATAATCTCTTATCGTCTGCCATCTCTTCCTGCAGACAAACCCTGAAAAAGCAACAAACAAAGATGCCATCATCATCATATTGATTTTCAAAAAGGCATTAAATTACAACACTCATGACATTCTTAAAAAGATTGGTAATAAAAAAGAAATCAAGTACAGTATAATGAATGAAGATGGAGCGGGCGCTGATGGTATAGTAGACAGAATGATAGTGGGATAATGTAACAGTGCCAGTGAGAGACAAGAACAGAAAATAGAAAAAAGATTTTCATGGACCGGAGAAATCAAACCCATGCCTGCCACGGCAACTTTGCCTGACTGTGAACAGAAAACAAGCCCACTACCTCTAGGGTGGCGGATTAGTCCAGAGGTAGTTAGTGGGCTTGTTTTCTGTTTAAGGCGAGGCGAAGTTGCCGTGGCAGGCATAGGTTTGAATTCCCATGGTCGACGAAAATCTTTTTCTATTTTCTGATCTTGTCTCTCACTGCCACAGCTACATTATCCCACTATCATTCTGTCTACAGTATAATGTTAAATTTTGAAATCCCCGTTATTCTCCTCAGTCTTGATCTGTTGTATTCCATTCCTAATATGGCACATTGGTGTTACAACAAAATCATCGACATAATACTTATGTACTTTGTCTGTAATGATAAGATATAAATAAATGGATACATAAATACAAAGTATGCAGTGCAATGTGTGTAAATACATTATATGAAGACAGAGAGGCCACAGTTGATCGTCAGCACAATTTTTTTTTGTCTTTTTCTCATTTTTGTAAAATAGCTTGGATGTTAATAAAGGCTGCAAGATGAAGGGAAGCCAGCAAATCAGATAGACACATACTCTACACAAGAGAGAGAGAGAGAGAGAGAGAGAGAGAGAGAGAGAGAGAGAGAGAGAGAGAGTAATGGCCGCTCTGCTACACAACATACACACACTTTAATAATTACAATCCTAACAATGCTCCTAAAGCACTATGCTTCACAGCATATCAAGAAAAGAATCACATACTCCTTGATTATTCTATTTTTCATTCGTCTCGCGTACTTGCAAATCGGTCCCGATGTGGTTCCTTTTTTAATTCATTATTTTATAAGCATGTGGTGCACTTATCATAGCTCCAAACATCAAATCTTCAAAAAAATGAAATATAAAATGTAATTTTTAATTTTAAAAAAAAAGAAAAGAATATATCTAGTATGCACGTAGTCAGAATGCAAGAATATATCTAGTATGCATATAGTCAGAATGCAAGAATATATCTAGTATGCATGTAGTCAGAATGCAAGAATATATCTAGTATGCACGTAGTCAGAATGCAAGAATATATCTAGTATGCATATAGTCAGAATGCAAGAATATATCTAGTATGCATGTAGTCAGAATGCAAGAATATATCTAGTATGCATGTAGTCAGAATGCACTGCTCATGGTGCCAATGAACGAAGTGGAATGGTCAGTTGTCAGTGTCAGCTCTGACTTTCAGATCCACGGCCTCATCCATCGCTCTCCATTGGGCAATAAATGCTAAGCTGGAGCCGGAGCATAATCGACAAACAAACTATCTGGATACAAAGAATATCATCAATGCACAGCATGGAATATTTCTAAAATTACCACTGGCAGCTCCAACTTCCTTTCCGATATTGTCCCACGCCTTGCTGATGTACGTTCTGTTGTGGTGGTTTTGATCTCCTTTATCATAGATGGCAGGCCATGACTGGACCGAAGCAATAAGCATTTCATCGTCTACCTCTGTGACCATAAGAGAATATTTTGAAAATGTTTGATTATGGGCGTAGCAACACTTAAACATTAAAACTAATTTTTGCAAAAGAAATGAGCTTTTCCCTCCAAACAGGACAAGGCAAAATAATAAAAAAATTGCATTACAAAAATGGTTGCATCATTGTCATTCTGATTGGTGTAAGTGTGTGTTACATGATTGTCATTACCAATGCTGTGTGCATGAGTTACATCATTGTCAGTAAATTAATAAGGGAAATCAAACTTCCAAGTTTTTAACAAAACATCTACAATGTAAATAACTATTTGCGAAACTGAATGATAAATTTTTTAAAAATCACAACAAAACAAATATAATAAGATCAAATTCTGAAAAACAAACTTGCACAGGGATATTTTTTTAAAGGGAGGTAATTATGTCTTGATCTTTTACACATATGTCAATTTTTAAGTTATGTCCCTTGGAAATGAAGTATCTTGTATAAAGTCTTCCATTCAACACACTTTTTAACACTGAGCACCACCTGTTTAATGTCCGCCTGCTGTTGGAACTTGTGGTCAGGGCCTTAGCATGAAAGGCCTGAGAACTGCCGGACCTACGATTTGAATTCAGGATTTCAGTGTCCCAAAGCTAATGTAGCTACATCACCATGCTCGGGACCCAACCCCAACCCATTATATTATATTATAATTATATATAAATCAACAACCACCTTTTATTTTTCTCTCTCAAATGGTCTAACTTTATTTCAGTTTAAATACGACCAACCTCCACTTCATCTCATAAAATGGCTGGACCAGGAGATAACCTAGTACCTGCCTATCATAAAGGCATATATATTTGTTAGCTTTATTTACTTATTTACAAGATTATGATAATGATAAGGATGTTAAGATCTTGAAAACACCAACCCAATCAATCAATCACAAAAAAAAGAAGTCATAATGATGATATTGATAATGATAGTGATGAGTAAGATGGAGGACGTGTTTGTTGTGATCTCTGCATGATAGACTAAATATATTCGGTGGGAAGTAAGTGTGTCCTGCATTGCACCAGGTGTCACCATGTGTGACATGTATTTGCGCCAGCAGCTGGCTGCAATATCGATGCCCCGCATTTTCTTAGATACCGCCACCCTGGAGTTATTATACTCTCCAAAGAGTCTACTCCAGTATTCATACAGATACAGATAAAGTTTTGAATACCTAGAAGATCATAAAAACGTGATGACAGTGAAGGTGAAAATATATAATATTATTACATAATGACAATGATAATGGAGTCGATGGCTGAGTGGTAAGGCTACTCTTCTTGAGATAGAGAGACCCAGCGTTCAAATCCTTAGGAAAAACGCTTTACCCATTTTTCCTCACTTGGGCAGAGAAAGATATTGTCCATTTTCAGTATGTTATCATGATGAGCCCAACAGGCTGCTCTAGCATGCTCCCCATGGGAGTTGAGAACGATATTGAATGACACTGCATGCTGTACTGGGATACAGACTATAAATCCATCTTTATATCTTTTTATGGGGAATGCAGTGGTCAAAACAGAAGCAACATAAAAATAAAACACTTGGTTTGGATTGAATGAGTATCACAATAATTTTATAATGTTTTTGTCAAGATGCTCACGTCAAAATTTAAAGCATTAGACATAGACCGATCACTTGCTTGTCCTAAACACCTGATCCCTAAAAAAAATAAAAATCCTAGCTGTCTCCAGCTGTGTGACATCAGCGGTCAGCACTCTCTTGCACACATTTGACTCTTCAGCTCATACTCATACTCATAGAATCTAGCTCTCCTTATGAATGAGTGGATGCCTTTTATGTGAGGACTTACTCATATCAAAGCAGCTGGCCCAACACTTAAGCATACATTTCTCAAGTTCCAGCACTAGGTATCTAGTCTAGTAATATATACTTGTAGTTGCAGTTAAAGGAAAACAAAACAAAAACAATTCATATTCATATCGAGCAAAATACAAAATATTGATGTGCACGAGTAGGAGCCCCTGACAAAAAATGCTCTTATCATACATTCCTTTCTTTCGTTGACAAAAGCCAAATCATTGTTGAAGAAAATACATAGATTAAAATTAAAATGAGGGATAGACCGATGATGATAGTGATAGTGATAGGGCAGCAAGTCGGGAGTAGGGGAAGCTTTGCATTTGCACTACTACTACTACTACTACTACTACTACTACTACTACTACTACTAATACTAATAATACTAATATAATAATAATATGCTTCTATTATTATATTATACTATTACTATCTTGGGTATTGTTTCTTGACGTTACCTCTACTATAAGCCATGATCTGCTGTTAATTGTTAGTAACGTCAAATGTTTGCAAACAATACTTGATATTTAGTTAGATCAAGGCCAACTGCATCTTCAGCAAGATACTCTATTCCAAAACAAGCCAAGCCTACATACATTGACACACCCTCACACCACTACACACTTAACGACGAGGCTCTTCTCTACACACTACATACATGCCTGCGTTGCCAGATAATTTATATCAACTACGCACACATTTAGAGGTTTGTTGTTTTCGTTTTGTTTTTGTCTTATTTGTGCCAAATTCTAACACCGAAAAATAAATAATTTAATGATTCAAGCAAATTGACGAAAATTGCAATTTAGTTGTCATTGTTGCAACTGAATTAAATAGGTAACAAAATGCAGGCCGGTAGAATTGTTTCAGTTAACCTGGTAAAATCAAGGACACAGTGACCGAAAAAACTGCCAGATTAGTTATTGTCTTCCTCTTCCTCCTCTTCCTTTTCATCATCATCATCATCATCATCATCATCATCATCATCATCATCATCATCATCATCATCATCATCATCATCATC
>JARDUL010031528.1:0-12748 GCA_030265205.1 Dirona pellucida | reverse complement strand
CCCACCCCCCTCACTAACACAAAGACAAATACCAAACAAAAAAAACCCCAACAAAACACTGCCATTTTTAGATTGTTTGTTCCTGGAAGCTAGAATTATATGTCATCTGCATACCCCTGACAGTAAAAGACATACGTTTGAAAGACGAATACTTATTGGATATATGTATATAACAACAGAGTGGTTGCCATGGTCCCAGCAATCCTGTCTATATATTTTATCATATATTTCCACTCTAGTTGATTAAACTCTATCACATCTGAATAATAAATGCATGCTAACTTAGAGGTCTGTCTATTACTATTGGAGTAATCAGATATTTTTTTATCTTTGTTGCCTTTATTAACAATAAATTATCATTATCTCAAGTTGGCTTTTTATGGTTATTGTTATTGTTATGTTTTGGTTATTATTTATAAATTATTTTTAATTTTGCATTCGCTTGTCCCTACTTGCTAACTGACAATAAAGAAATAATATTAATTCAATCCTAAGGAAATAGTTTGGTTTTATTTTTGTTTTTATTGGAATTGGAGTGGCTGCTGTTCCTTGAAATTGAATAATGCAAAAAGGCGAAAATGGTGATGTGTGAAACAAGTATCAAAGTAAAGAACATTTCAGGTTTTCCCTTCATCAGCCAACAAGCACACAAAACATAAAACATAAAATGAAGTCCGTGATCACAAGCAGGATGGTTCGATGCCCAAAAGGCCTTTTATGTTTTCTGTGCTTGTTGTCTGATGAAGGGAAAACACGAAATGTTCTTTGTTTTGTTACTTGTTTTATACTTGGAGCTACACCATTTTAACGTTTTCTTCATCTGACAGCCCTCATTCCTTGAAATTGAAGCAGACATTAATTGTTGTTGTTGATTTTCTGGGGAAAAAGTTGATGTTGATTAAATAATGTTTATCATAAATGTCACGTGCAACAGAACGTCAAGAAGCCAGCATAGAATGCAATGACTTGAAGAACCCAGCGTAGATAAGATTCAAATGTCTTTAAAAAGGAAACGAGCAATGAAAAGATAAAGATGGGTTTATATATTATAGTCTCTATCCCTGGACAATAACAGGTTCAGAGACTTTACATCATGTATCCCCCAGCAGGCCGTGCCATTCAATATCCTTCTAAACTCCTATGGGGAGTATACAATCGAGCAGCCTGCTTAGGCTGGTCATACAAACGTACTGACAATATCTCTCGCACCAGAGTCGAGTGATGAAAAAAAGAATCTTTCCCAAGGACTCAACATTGGTAACCAGCTAGGATTCGAACTTGGGACCTCTTGATATCAATATCAAATCAAGTAGCCTAACCAATACCACCACAGAGACAATTCATACAATAGAAAAAGATATGAAATTCAGGGAAACTGAAAGGAATTAAATTTGGGGAAAATAATGACAATGTCCTCAATGAAGTATGAAATCTACAATTGATAAAGTCAGTGACAGAAATTAAGAAATAGATCTGCTTATCGAGCCCCCTTTATACTGCAAAAAGCAGTGTAGGGGCCAGCCATATGCCAAGCTCTGAAGGGTGCAAATGACAAATGGAAGTAAAACCAAATGTCAATGAGGACTTACACCACCTAACTCATGGCTAGAAAGACTCTGCATCAGGAAATAAAGACGAGCAGGTGATGAGCCCACTGCGTCCAAATACCTTTACCAGTAAATTGGACAACAATGTACCATGAGGTACACACATTTTACCGATAAACACTTTGTTGTTGTTACCCTAGTGGCTACTATTCAGTTATAGGACAACTGAGAGCTGTCACCTGGGCACCAGAAATAGATCGACTGTAGAAAATAACTGTGCAGGAGATCTAGTGCATTTATGCCATCCCATTGAGTTTCTATCCGTTACATTCCAGAAACCTGTGTTAAATTACCATCACTTTGGCGCAATGCAGTGCACATTTTCTGTCAAGTGACTTTGGTCTGTCTAGAATCAGCAACAAAACAGTGATAGAAGGGGTCAGGAATTTTAAAATCGTTTGTTACTGGAGGCTAACTATGTAAACATAATAAAGAAAAGATACTACAATTGACAAAAGGTATTGCCAAAGAAAGAAATGGCGTAGCTTCAAGTGTAAAATAATCAACAAAAAATAGAATGTTTCGGCCTCCCCCTTCATCAGCTCATACACACTTGAAAAAAACCCAACCCAACACAAAAATGGTTAAAGAAAACAAGTAGCCTCAGAGACATGTTGACTTCGAGCTGAGATACCTGCTTTTGATTACCATTTTGTTATCTGTGTTTGTTAGCTGACGAAGGTGAGACCCGAAACGTTCTATTTTTTTGTTAGTCGTTATTCACTTGAAGAATTAGCCTTATATTATCTTTTTTAGAAATGTTTCTGATAAAGAAAAACAGACAGCTAACAAAGACATCTGCAAAGTACCGATACAATGGGGCCATGTTAAATTTATTTCGGATGCCGTAACTCGGTTGTCACAAAGCTGGCATTCAACCTTCTTGCCCTATTTGACATGTAATGGCGACACAGTTGGTACTCTAGCTTGTTTACAGTGATAACCTTTTTGGAATAGGCCTACGTCATCAAATATTTACACAAAAGAGTTCCACATACCACCAAAATTGCACCATAGAAGAAAAAGAGTGTCTATCTGTGCCAAAACAAACCTACAGTGACTAGGCCAACACAGTGTAATTTTATCGAAGAAGACCCTACAATATGGCAGACGAAGGGATACGTCGACTCCAAGCGGAGTTGAGAGAGGTTTATCGCTCTGTCGCCAAACAAAAGTAAGTCTGTTTTCTTATCCTATGTTGACAGCCAACACCAGCATGGTGATACTGCTGCTCTGCTCTATTTAATTTGTCGGGGAGTGAAGAAATAATGATATATATTGACACATTGTAATTGTAATTGTATTGTTGATGAAGTTGAAGTTGGAGCTATCTTCTCCTACTCCTACTCCTTGGCCTTGTGTTGGCCCTCCTCTGCCTCTACCCTCTTTTTCTTGCTCTTTTTTTGCAATAGGACAAGATCGTTAGAAGTATTAGATAGTATTAGACGACTTTTCCCAGCAACTTGGCCTTGCTGTTCGGAAAGTGCTGAAAAAAAGATCATGAAAACTGAAACCTCTTCTTACTCTTACTCTTAGCCTTACTTAGACCCCTCTGCCTCTAACTCTAATCACCATTGAAAAATTGTTTGTCATTGTAAATTATCTTTGACTCAATTCATTATTAAGATATAAATTTTCTGGTTTTTTTCTTAAACGTATAAATGAATTCACTATTTGTTGACTACAATTACAATCAGCCGATTGAACGTCTGAAAGTACAATTCATAAAAAACAATGGCAATGGCAGCAGATGATTAACAATATTTATGAAATAATGTGGTTTTGAAATGATTGCAGATTGTCAGAACGGAACGTGGTAGAGATTGTCTCCAAACTGATTGAGCTCCGCCTAGTGGACGTAATTTACACGACCGATGGGAAGACCTATCTCACCAACCAGCAGCTGGAGAAAGAAATCAAAGATGAGCTCATTGTTCATGGAGGTAAAATGATTTGTTCTATTTATATAGATAGAAGGCTCTGTGTAGATAGTTTAGGAATTTGAAAAGGAAGTCTGCCATGCTCTATCTTACCTGTGAATACAATTATCAATTGTGAAGCATGGACGATAGAGATGAAGATGGGTTTGTAGTCTGTATCCATGTACAAGTTCAGGCTCCCAGACTGTTCATCGTTTATCCCCCCAGCAAGTCGTGTCATTAATTATCCTTCTCCACTCCCTGGGGAGCATACAGTAGATCTGCCTGTTAGGCTCATCATACTAACACACTGACAGTATCATTCTCTGCCTGTAGCTCGGTACTCATTCACACCTAAGTCGAGTGAGGAAATAATGTACAAAGAGCCTTTCCCAAGGACCCAACATTGGCAGCTCTGCCAGGATTCAAACTTAGGACCACTCGATCTCAAGTTGATTAGCCTAACCACTCCACCACCGACACCGCAGTGTCATAAAATCATGATGAGAGAGCTGTCATTCCTTGAATTGTCTTATTTTACTTTTCCTTTTTCCTTATTTTACTTACTTGTTACTGTTACTCAAAAGCCTGATTTGGCATTAAGTAATTAACCCTTATTTGTATTTTTAACTGCACATATTTGATAAAAGGAATCATAAGTACAATATGACCTCATTCTAGTGGCTTTTAAAAATATAAATTGGTGGTCACCAAATGATTGTCTGGATAAATATTAAGCGGCTTGTGCTGTATTTTCCATCAATTTTTAATAAATAAGCTTTGTTTGTTTGTTTATCGAGTCCCCTTTATACTGCAAAAAGCAGTGTAGGGGCCAGCCATATGTCAAGCTCTGAAGGGTGCACATGACAAATATGGAAGTAAATCCAAATGTCAATCCTAGGAATATAAGCTAAGAAATTAATTTTCCTTTTCTTTTTTTCAAATCCGCCAGGCCGTATCTCATTGGTGGACCTACAGCAAATCCTTAGTGTGGACTACAGTCACATCGAGACCAAGGCCAATCAGATGGCCCGACAGGGCGGATATTTGACCTTGGTGCTAGGTCAGCTGATTGATGACAACTACCGACGGTTGCTGGCCGAGGACATCAACGACCTGCTGCAGGAGAAAGGTCATGTGACCATTGTGGATTTGACCAGATTGCACGATCTGCCCGCTGAGTTTATAAGAGAGGTAATTCTTCTGTTTTTGGAAACACTTCCATGTCAACTTTTAAAAATGAAAATGGGAACATATTATAACTTGCCCAGGAGTCATTTTGGTTTTTATTTATTCTATTTCGTAATGATTTTCCTCCCTCCCCCCCCCCCCCCCCTATTTTTTCTTATTACATTCCTCCCATTCCTCATTTTTATACTGGAGGTTTTGTTTTGCACCTGCACAGTGGGCTGATCCCCTGCTTGCCTTAAAAATCTTGATCCATAGATTTTCCAGCTCTGTATCAGGCCATGTGTACTACTAGTGGGGCACAGACTTGCACTTAACCTGGGTAAGTTTTACCTGGGTCTGCACATCGATGCCTTCTGTCTTGTATATACACTGTCCTCGGCCAGACACAGAGCTGGTCCCTACACTGTTTAATTACAGTACTATAGGGAACAGATCACAGACAGACAGGGTTTTGCACCCACGTCCATGTATTAAATTTATGTAATTGTCCCTCTTGACGAAGGTCCTTGTCGGAATCATTGCTTGTTTGGTTTTGTTTTGTTTTTTTTCTTTTGGAAGCTGCTAAAACACTCCTTTTTTGCCTTTGACCATTGACTAGAGCAGGACTCTATATCTATTCATCGTCTAATTTGTATAATTCATTGGGGAGTTGGTGGCGCAGTGGCTAAGTCACTCACCTTTGGTTCGAGAGGTCGCGGGTTCAAATCCCGGTGGAAGCAATGTTTTTTCTCAAGACCTTGATCCCACTTTGCAGGGCTGCACTGTGGCTGACGCCTGGGTGATTCCGGTCTACCCTCGGAATAGGCCCTGAAGACAAATTTCCCCATGGGATGAATAAAGGGAATTCATTTCACTCATTTATTTAATTGTTGGAATGTTTATTATTTTATCTCCTTGACCCTTCAATTGTTTCAGGTGATCAATGCCAACCTGGGCAAAAAGATCAAAGGTCAGGCTGACCCCTATGAGAAGGACATTTTCTACACAGACGCTTTTGTCACCCGGATTAGGGCACAGATACGAGGAGCCTTGTCAGCCGTCACAGTGTGAGGATGGATGTTTGAGGGTGGAGATAGAGATAAAAGATAAAGATGAGATTTAGGGTTTAACTGGCAATCTTATTAATACTTGGCCTGAAAATGCTTGCGCCAACGAGTTTACAAAATCTTGATGGGGTCGTGCAACTAATGTCATGTGTTTGGGATGGTTGTTTTTGGATGGTGGATAGATAGATGAAATAATCTGTGACTTATAGGAAGTTCTTGATCTTGATATCCACCCCCACCCCCCTTTTTCCAAGAACCCCCACCCCAAAAAAATAAAACAGAAAAAAACAACCAGAAAACAAACCAACCAACCCCCCCCCCCCCCCAACAAATAAAAACAAACAAACCCCCCACCAAAAAACAACCCCAAAACAAAGCAACCTCAAACCTTTTCAATACATTTTTGGCAAATATTGATACATATATAAAACTATCATTAGTTGCTGACATATATATATGTGAAAATAGAGTATGTAAATTAGCTAATCTCCGTACACCATATTTTCACTCAGGTCGACGTAACTCCAGCAGGTCATCATTGTTACTATTGTAGTTGTTTACATAATATGTTGTTTGTTCGTTTTTGAAAATATTGTTTGCTTACCGAAATTGGTCATGTAATATGATTTTACTACTTTCAGCCCGACAACTGTTGGACCAATTCGTCAAAGCATCGGATGCCAGGAGCATCTATTTCACTGTAAGTGGCCCCGACCTTACTCTTGTAATGATGATAAAATGACATAATAAAATAAATTGCCTTTATTCATCCCAGGGGGGAAAGTTGTCTTTAGGGTTTGGTCGTAGGGTAGACTGGAATAACCAAGACGTAGCCGCAGTACAGCGCTGCAAAGTGATATAAGGAAGGAAACATGGTGAGGGGAAGTTTAAGCGCTGAGAGTAAGCGTTTTGTATACAAATGAAATATAATACCATGGAAATTTGCTATTTTTTTACGTTAAAGGTGTATCTTATCTCATCTTATATTCTTTCTTTCCCCCCCCCCCCCTCTCCCCCTTTGTCTATCTGTGTTTCCAGCTGTCCTGGACGAGTTGATAACCCAGGGGAGATTGACAGGGATTCTGTCCGGGAGTCGCCAGGACAAGTCCCAGTTCCTGCCCAGGGTTTACTCCAGGGCCCAGAACGAATGGGTGGACAGCTTCTACAGGCAGAACGGGTATCTAGGTAATATCTGGTGCTATCAGCTTGTTTTGTACGGGGTATAGCGCTTTGTTTGGTTGCTATCTGTTCCCTTTAGAACCGCGATTAAACAGTGTAGGGACCAACTCTGGTGTCTGACCGAGAACAGTGTGCAAGGCGGAAGGCATCATTGCGCAGACCCAGCTAAAACGTATCCAGATTAAGTGCAAGTCTGGACCCCACTAGTATACATGGCCTGATACCGAGCTGGAAAATCTATGGATCAAGTTTATAAGGCAAGCAGGGGATCAGCCCACTGTACGGTATAGGGCTTTACGAAACAAATTTTTGAATGTAGGTAACAAGGTAAATTACCAAGAGCTAGACCAAAGAAAGTACGGCAAGAAACAGTATCCGAGATAATAGAAAAGAGGGGGAGTAGGTATTTGGATGCAAAGAGGAAGACTCTGGATAGAGATAAATGGCGAAAGTTTGTCCTCACTTAACCTTACACCGAAAGGTAGAGAGGAAATGATAAAGAAAGAAAGAATAGTGCTTTACAAATGTTATTTGTTAATATGGAAACGTGAGTACTTACTGGATTGTGATTTAAGATATTACGGATATATGGATATGATTTCACTAAGCAATTCCATTTCATGTTGTTATAATTTGATTGGTCAACCAATGACTTGTTTGTTTATCGAGTCCCCTTTATAACGCAAAAAGCAGTGTAGGGGCCAGCCATATGACAAGCTCTGAAGGATGCACATGACAAATGGAAGTAAATCCAAATGTCAATGAGGTTTTACACCACTCATCACCTACTAACACATGGCTAGAAATCAGGAATTAAAGACGGAGCGGGTGATGAGCCCACTCCGTCCAAATACCTTTACCATTAAATTGGACAGCAATGTACCATGTCATGATGTCCATACATTTTACAATAACGGCATGGCCGACCAGAAAGTAGCAGGGCTTGACTCCTGCCATGTCATTACTGCCTTTCATTTGGAAACGGTAGAAATGGAGTTGACTGTAACTGTAACTGTTTTCACCAAATACCTTCTTCCTGTTTTTCCGTCCAGAATATGACGCGCTGACCAGACTGGGAATCTCTGACCCCAAGGAATTCATCAACAAAAGATTCAAGGGAGACAAGCTGGTCTCTCTGTCCAGTTGTTGTGTTGGCACGGCAACTGTCAACATGGTGGACAGCATTGTGGACGAAGCACTGGCCACGGGGCTCTGGTGTGATGTGTCTGTAAGTCTTTGAAGATGAAGATGGATTTATGGTCTGTACCCCCATACACGTACAGACTCACAGACCAGGGTTGTAAATCTTTCAGATTTTGTCTGATTTCAGACTTCTTGTTTTTTCATATATTAGTGGCAAGCTGTGATTTCAGACTCACGAGGTAATCTTTGGTCTTGCCAATATTTTCATATTTTTTTTCTCCGTATGCCATTTACACCCCTGACAGACTGCATCGTTTATCCCCAAGCAGACCGTGTCATTCAATATCCTTCTCAACTCCCAGTGGGGAGCATATAGTAAAGCAGCCTGTTAGGCTCATCATACTAACTTACTGACAATATCTCTCTCTGTCTGTAGCTGGATACTCATTGAAACCCAAGTCAAGAGAGGAAATATATCTTAAGAGTCTTTCACAAGGACTCAACATTGGTGACTTCCGTTAGGATTCAAATTGTAATCAGTTTGAGATATCCGGTCTGAAAGTAAATCGACTTGAATTGAATCGATAATAATGGTAATCGGCCAATCACCAGGGCTTGTACGGGGATTGGATTCTTGTTTGTTTGTTATCTGTTCCCTTTAGAACCGTGATTAAACAGTGTAGGGACAAGCTCTGTGTCTAGCCGAGGACAGTGTGTAAGGCAGGAGGCATCGATGCCCAGACCCAGCTAAAACGTAACAAGGTTAAGAGCAAGTCTGTACCCCACCAATACACATGGCCTGATACAGAGCTGGAAAATGTATGGATCAGGATTTTTAAGGCAAGCAGGGGATCAGCCCACTTTGCCAAGATTTGATTCTTTGTGACAGCAATATTCTAGGTGGGATGTGAGTGCTCTGTGTGTTATTTGGACACATGGAATAAGGAAAAGACAGAAAAGTGACAACAGACCCCGTTGCCTAGGTGACAGTGGCCACTAAAAATACAAACACAAAATAGCGTACATTGTGTGTGTGCATATGGGTTTGTGGACATTTAAATTGACAATTGGTCTTTTCCAAAATTGCTATTTTTGCATTTAGTGTAGAAAGAAATGTCAATATATTATTATTAATGTTATTATTATTTTATTTTTCTAAAATTATTATTATTATTATTATAGTTTTTGCATGATGTTGCAGTGCGTTTTCATGATCGTTAAAAAAAAAGATACCCAGCCACCTGTTTCAAAATGAATTGAAAAAGAATTTTAAAAAAAAGTCAGTCCCCTGATATCCATTGTGTTTATTGTTGTTGTATCGCCCACCCCCAGACTGTCCTCCCGTCCATTTTGAGCAGCAAAGACAGACTGGAGCTTCTGACCATTTGCCTCAAGAAGAAACCCGACAACTTCATCTGCGGGGATTCCATCGTGGCCAGCAATCAGCTGATCTCAGAAAGTATGGGTGGGTTCAAAGGTCACATCGCCAAAATGGCCGAAATGGTGAGTGGTTTAAGTACTATTATCTTTCTTTTTTTCCATTCTTATGTACAACCCTGGCTGACCCACTAACCCCTGTCATCATGAACTTTGACACCATTACATTTATAACCTTTCCCTGCCCAAATATTTATGAAATGAACAAGGAGGAGGCTCCTTGAAAGACGAGGACAAAACAAGACAAGCGACGTTTCGGCCAAAGGCCTTCGTGAAGCAGATAGTTTCCCTCAAGCTGTGGGTTGATGATAATGATAACGAATGGCATTTAAATTGGGCTTATCCATGATCATCACCTCGCCCTAACTGAAAGCACAGTGATGGCCGTGAGTGACCATCATTTAAATGACTTTCATTAGACTCTAAGTAGCACATAGTACAGTAGCACATTTGCCCGTCTCTCAGATTCTTTGGGAACCTTTTCCTAATTTTCAGTCGGCCACAACTTCCAAGGGATCTAAAGGCGGTGAAAAGGTCGATCCCAAGTCTGGATCGGGGAAATCGGTCACGACGGACGACAAGGGCTCAGGAGGCATCACCAAGGACGACAGACGGGAACAGAGGCGGAAAAAGGCAGCAAGTAAGTTCTCTCATTTCAAGATTTCATTAAATCTTTGTGGGGAGCTGGTGGCGTAGTGAGGTTGCGGGTTCAGATCCTGGTGGAAGCACTGGATTTTTTTCTCAAGACCTTGATCCCACTTTGCGGCGCAGCACTGTGGCTGACGTCTGGGTTATTCCGGTCTACCCTCGGAATAGACCCTAGAGACAAATTTCCCCCTGGGATGAATAAAGGGAATTTATTTATTATTTTTTTTAATTATAAAAAAATAAAATTGTTTTTAGTCAGTATAATAATTTATGTCAAATGTTAGCCAAGACCAGTGCAGACAACTCGATTCAGTTTTTATTAATAATGCAGTGAGTAGTTGGTAGCGAGTCAGCCTGCTTTGTCGTTAAGGCGGTGTTACCGCTGCAGGCATGGGTTGGATCCCCCCCTTTCAGCAATAATATAATTTCTCTCTTCTTGTTTATTGTCTGTCACAGGCACTACAGCATTTTCCTACCAATGTCCTGCATACCATCAATGCCCGCTCCAATATTCAGATACTTCGTACACCATTTGACTGTAACGTTCTAGAGTGAAATTATAAACCATTGGTTGAACCACTGTCTCAGAGGTCAGATGTCATCAAGTAGACGTTGTTTATCGAGTCCCCTTTATACCGCAATAAGCTCTGAAGGGTGTAAATGGCAAATGGAAGTAAATCCAAATGCCAATGAGGACTTACACCACTCATCATCTAACACATGGCTAGAAAGACTGCATCAGGAATTAAAGACGAGCAGGTGATGAGCCCATTGCGTCCAAATACCTTTACCGGTAAATTGGACAACAATGTACCATGAGGTCCATACAACATTTTACCAGTAAACACTCTGCTGTTACCCTAGTGGTTACTATTCAGTTATTGGACAACTGAGAGCTCCCACCTGGGCAAATCTCAGTAGATTTGAGAAATGATTTAAGATACATTTTGTTTCTCTCTCTTTTTCTCTTAACGATGGCTGTGCATACAATTTAAAACAATTTTATTTTTTTTCTCCAGCGGCCGGGGCGACCAAGAAAGAAGGGACGGGAGGTCGAGAGGTCAAGATGAAATCCACCAAGAAAAAGGGAGGACGAGGTCGTGACACAGGGTTCGATTCGGACGAGGAGTTGGATGCACGAGGCGGTGGGGGGAAAGAGAAAGAGGAGCAGTTTATGGAGTTGGAACAAATTGAGGAGGTGAGTGGAGGAGATTGAGGAGGTGAGTGGAAGAGATGTAGGAGGTGAGTGGAGCAAATTGAGGAGGTGAGTGGAGCAAATTGAGGAGGTGAGTGGAGCAAATTGTGGAGGAAATTGAGGAGGTGAGTGGAGGAAATTGAGGAGGTGAAGCCATTTTTTTTCTTGTCTCCTCTCAGTATGTGGAAGAATTGATTAATCAATTGATACATTTTGATCAATAAAATAGTAATAATGACCTGCCGAAACTTTTTTGACACAAAGTGAAAATACCTCGTATGCAAGTTAGTTTTGACGATTGACAGATATAAGATAAGATGATGTGATAACATACATCTTTATTGTAAAAAAATGGCACATTTTTTAGGTGTTGCATGATTTGTATGTAAAAACTCTTTTCGTTCAAACTCCAACTCCTAATGAGTTACATCATTTTGCCTTTTCACGTCAGATTTGGCACCGGTCATCTTTGAATGATGACCACGTCCAGTTGGTTTGATTGTATACAATGACATATTATTTGTTTGTTTGTTTGTCTGTTTGTCCAGGTCCTGGAGCGTCAACCCAAACTAGAAGAGTGTCCCCCAGTATTGATTTCACTGATTGCAACCAAGATTCAAAGGTAGGGAGGTAGGAGGGGTGGGATTTGGATGAAGGGAGGGTTGGGAGGGAGGGAGGGAGGTATGAAGGATTGGGTGGGAGGAAGGGAGGGTGGAGGATTGAGAGCTAGTTAGGTATGGAGGTTTGGGAGAGGGGTGGAGGATTGGGAGGGAAGGAGGGAGTTATGGAGGATTGGGTTGGGAGGGAGACCATTTACTTTATATTGTCTTATTATTACGATAACAATTGTTATTCTCACCATTGTCTGTCCAGACTATTTACTTTGTATTGTCTTATTATTACGATAATTGCTATTACGATAACAATTTACTTTGTATTGCCTTGTTATTACGATAACAATTGTTATTATCACCATTGTCTGTCCAGACCATTTACTTTGTATTGCCTTGTTATTACGATAACAATTGTTATTATCACCATTGTCTGTCCAGACCATTTACTTTGTATTGCCTTGTTATTACGATAACAATTGATATTATCACCATTATCTGTCCAGACCATTTACTTTGTATTGCTTTGTTATTACGATAACAATTGATACTATCACTGTTGTCTGTCCAGACCGTTACAGAGGGAATACCAAGAGGCGTCCAAATCCATTTTCCTGAAACTGTCCGGAGTCAAACAGAAAAAGAAGGCTGTGGAAGTCCAGGACAAAGTCAACGGACTGTGGACCAACATGCGACTGTTTGAAAAGGGACTCTCCTTGTTTGAAGGTGGAAATGGGAGAGGAGAGTGGGGGGGGGGGGGGGGGGTTAAGTG
>JARDUL010031417.1:2361-12749 GCA_030265205.1 Dirona pellucida | reverse complement strand
AAAATGTCCAGAATATGAACATTTTGGCATCAGGGAAAATCAGGGAACAGAAATTTTAGAATTGTGTGGGAACCCTGATAAACGATTTTAGCGAGAATACATGAAAGGACACATTGGAGTACACGCATCCGTCACAAAAACAAATAGTTATTTGCCATATATATGTATATTTTGTATTAATCTTACTTTATGGAGTCATAATTTTTTTTTAATAGTATAGACTTTTCCTTTCATTGCCATGACAGAGAAGCGAAACTTTATATTCCAATTTTAAGATTTACCACAAGAACACACTTTTTTTTTTCAAAGGTTCATTTCCATTTCCATGGTATTTGTGAACAAGTACTTGCTGAGCAGTGATGACTTGAAGGTACAGTATGCAATGAAGCAGAATGGTTTTTTTTGTTTTTTTAAATTGTTTTGGTTTGACCAATAACCAACACTCGATAGTGATCCACTTTTCAGAGATAAACCCATCATAAGTGCTTGCTGTATATGGTTGTTTTGTTGAATCAATGGAAATATTCCAGGGATTTTTCTCTTGCTTTCAATCTTAGTTTGTATAAAGTCAAATAGAACCTAAAGCTAAAGAGTACTCCCTCAAAGTTTGGTCCTTACTGGAGTTAAACTACCTGTCCTGGTTAATTTATTAAATTCTTTATCAAGTTTTTCTAACACTGTTGTATGTATACTATGCTTTATTTTTAGGGTTATATGAAAGTTGTTAATTGTTACTTATAGTTTGTTTACTTGCTGCATTATATAATAGGACCTGATAACTGTTGTGAGATACATGTTTTAGATAGTGTTACAGAATTAAATGGATGTATATTATATGGTAGTAACAATGGAATTAGTTCAATCAGATGTTATATCATTAATTATGTGTCTTTTTGTCCACAGTTGAATGCACCTTTGTTTGTGACCTGGTTCCAGTGTGTGATGACAGTGGTGCTGTGTGTCGCTCTTAGTGTTGGTGGGCAATTCTTCCCCCAGTACGTCTCATTTCCCTCCTTGGTGGTGGAGCCCAAACTGATTCGTTCTGTAAGTTTATTTGATGAATGAATAAATTATAAATTTATATAGCGCCAAGATACATTTTGAAACAAATGCTCGTCGGCGCTTTACAATGAAATGGGCTCACGTAACAACAACAACATCATCACATATCAACACAAAACAATACAACCATATTATAGGTAATGTATAGTCCAAAGTCAAAGAACATGAAGAGAGAAGAGTTCTGTTTTAAGATGATTTCTAAATGTTCCATAATCAGAGGTAGATCGAGTACGTTGAGACAAGGAGTTCCAAATTACAGGGGCCGAAAAAGAGAAGGTGCGATCTAACAGTTTGTTTGATGAGGATTGTTTGATACATTTTTAGAATTTAAATCGCAAAATATAATAATTTTAATGCTTTTGTGACTCAAGCTGATGGATCTCGTCCAATACAGTGGTGCTTCATGTTTAACAGCATCGGAAATAACGAGAACCCAGGAATAACGAGACTTTTTCAAATCCCCGGTTTTTTTCTTATTATTTCTCTATTAGAGAAAGACCTGTTTTAACAATATCAAGCGATCCAAAGACCTGGAATAACAAGAACTCGAAACGAGTTATTTTTCAATAATTATCGTAATTTTCAACCAACACACATTCATAAGACACATTGACAATAAAGCCGTAGAGTGGGAGAAAGTAACATGGTTACATGTGGCTAAGGTCTAGTCTACACTAACACACATAAAACGCCACTGCCCACTCACACTTGACTAACCACAGCGTTGTCATTGGTCGACTCGCAACTCTCACTCTCCCTCAGTCAGAGGCCTTGCTTACCTATTATTAATTATTGGACGAGTCCAAGTGTCACATCCTCGTTTTCCACTACTTCCCCTGCACCGATTAGCACAAACCAATCAGCGCTGTCTATCACTATTGCCGTCCTCGAAAAACAAGGGAAATAGCCAATATTAATAGTAACCCTAAACTAAGTCATTGGTATAACATATTAATTGCTTCCCTTGGAAATCGGAAATAACGAGAGCTCGGCAATGACAAGTATTTTTGCTTGGAAAGGAGGCTCTCGTTATAACCAAGTTCCACTGTAATAATATACAAAAACAAACTCTGATGGTTTTTATTTGTTGTTTTGGTTTCTTTCCTATTTGCTTCCCAGACACTTCCCTTGTCCATCGTGTTTGTGTGCATGATCACATTCAACAACATGTGTCTGAAATATGTTGGAGTGGCTTTCTATTACGTCGGGCGGTCACTGACAACGGTATTCAATGTGGTAAGTTTTTTGGGTTTTTTTATCTTTGCTTGCATTTGGCCTTTTGTGACTACTGAACTTTAAACTATGATGACATGTAGAATTAATATAGCAGATCGTCCTAAAGCCCCTGTCCACTCTATTCCTTGGCTTTTTTTGTATGTTTTTGTTTTTCCCAAAGAAGAAAGTGGAGTCACTTGATGTAGAGGATATTAAGTAAAATAAGTAATTATCAAGGGCTGAAATAAGGAGAGATAAAAAATAAAAATATAGAATATATTGTCACAGGGATGTGTTACAGAATATAATTTCAAGAATGCAGGAATTATTTTGATTAAGTCAGGACACTACACTTAGAAAAAATGGATACCCTTATTCTATTGTAGTGACAGGTACCCATTTTTGGTTCCAGCATTCCTATTAGAATAAGTCGTAG
This sequence comes from Dirona pellucida, assembly GCA_030265205.1. Lineage (NCBI taxonomy): Eukaryota > Metazoa > Mollusca > Gastropoda > Nudibranchia > Dironidae > Dirona > Dirona pellucida. The sequence continues at coordinate 10,036 of JARDUL010031417.1, read as the reverse complement.
CAAAGCAAACGCTATGTTCTGTCATGAATTAACATGGTTTGTAAAATGTTTTTCTATTTCTTTGTGTCAGATATTTTCGTATGTTCTGCTTCAACAAACGACTTCGTGGAAAGCCATGGTGTGCTGTGCCATCATCATCTCTGGGTTTTTCATGGGTGTCGACCAGGAAGGGGCCTCTGGCTCTCTCTCCATTCTGGGCGTGGTGTTTGGGATTGTTGCCTCAGCATCCGTCGCTCTCAATGCCATCTTCACCAAAAAGATTCTCCCTCTTGTCGACAACAACGTCTGGAGGTTGACTTTTTACAACAACATCAACGCCTCCTTCCTCTTCCTGCCCCTCATGATCTTGACTGGCGAGGTGAAGGAGGTCTACTACTTTCCCCTCATTGGTGCTATGAAATTCTGGAACATGATGATTGTTAGCGGCATTTTTGGATTTGGCATTGGATACGTCACTGGCATGCAGATTCAGGTACGGCATGGCTGTTCAATTTTGTTTTTAAAGCATACAGCATACTGTCATTAGGGTAGCATTTACCGGGTGACATAGAAAGAACAGAACCCATGTATTTTGCTATAACTTTGTTGAATATGTACCAAAATAACGCAGTTTTGCAAGAATACAGATGGATCAATGCATGGTGTGCCTGTGAACAATTGTAATGTTTAATTAAAAGACAAAAAAAGGTATTATGATGTCTGTAGTCTGTTCATTACTTTTCTTTTATTGACTAGCTTTAGATAATAAAATCATGTCTCCTCTAGGTGTGTAATGCGAGGATGTTTTACACTTTTCTATGTTTGATCCAGTCTTCTTAGTCAGAGATGTTAAGGATTCTTATTTAATCAGCTATAATGACCAATTATTTATCTGCCTCAAAGTAGTCAAAGCAAGTCATTAATGATTTTATTGTCTTTCTCTGCTTCAGGTGACCTCTCCCCTAACCCACAATATCTCAGGAACAGCCAAGGCGTGTGCCCAGACGGTTATAGCCTGTCTCTACTTCCACGAGGTCAAAACAATGCTTTGGTGGATGTCAAACATGGTGGTTCTGTTTGGATCCTGTAGCTACACTGAGGTCAAACGCCGGGAGATGAAGGCAAATCATCAATCAGCCGTCGTCGCTCAGGCCAAGCAAAGACAGATTGAGGATGAATTTAGGGAAGCTAAGAGGCCACTGGTCTGATTCAATGCAATGACGATAATGATATAATATTAGTTTTTCAATTAAACTTATGACCTCGTCGAACCTTTGCAGCAATGCTAGCGTTATTTCAGGGTTGTTTTGGGGTTGTTGTTTTTTTGTTGTGATTTTAAAGAAGAAATAATCTGTATCATTTTTTACATTGAAAATTGAATTATGAGTGAAACCGACAACAATCACTTTTTTTTCATTTTCATTACAATTCAATTTTGCAAAATCTTCTCTTTTTTTTTATTCTTCTTTAAGATTTATCATTTATTTCAAAGGTGCATATTAAGTTATACAGTACAGTATATATTTTATATATATTGCAAGTGAATATGGCGTTTTTTGGGAGTTGCTTTGGTTTAATTTGTTTGAGGGGTTTTTTTTCTCTTGAAATTTTTAGAATAGAAATGATAATTTGTTTTAATTAAAAAATTATTATTTATATTCTAACCATTTCCTTGTTTGCAATGTGCTCAATGTATTTCAGCTAAGCACTCACAGCAGCATACTCTCTTTTTTTGGTTTGTATTTTTTTTGGAATATATTATTAAACTCACTTGCTACTGGGCTATTTTCCCATGCACTGCACCTTAGTGTACTGGGCTTTGTTTTTTTAGGCTTTGAAAAGAGTCACCCAGCCTCACTTGATTCTTAAGACTCTCTGTGATTTTCACTCAATCCTGAACAAAGTATGTTGTGTTTATTACAGCAAGCAGAATGTAATCTTCAATGGCTTTTTTTTTCACATTTTAGTTTTTTAAGCATACATCACAAAGCATTTTGTAATGAGTGTCACTAAAAAAGTCTCTATTCTTCTGCTTGAATTGTTTCTAAGTCATAAATATTGCGCCACGGTCGCAGAAATAGAAATAAAACCAGCATGGAATGTTTTTACCTAATATGTAACAGTTACGCTTGTTTACATTCCGTAGTTTGTGTCATTCACCAAGAATCACCTCTCGATTAGGTTCTACCATTTCAACAGTTTTGCGAAAAGTAGCCACCCTATACTGACAAAACAAAAAACCTTGGTTCCAGGAAACTTTGGACTAGCGTTAAGCAGGGTTCACACACCTTGTAACGTTACTAGGGAGGCAGAAAAAAAATCTATTGTCATCCCGCTAGGGGTTTGGGATCTGGGCTATCGTGTCAAGAGAGTATTTAAATTAGCTTCAATGATTAACACAGCACAAAACAGCAAAGTTTCTCCCAGCAAGCTAATTTATATACCTACTCTATATTTTAACTCAAGTCTACATAGCTTCTGCAGGTCACCATTATTGCTATTGTATGCACCAAGAAAGCTTTCCAGCTTAGCAAGTGGGTTAATTATAATCTTCAATAAGGTCTTTATCCAAGAATTTTACGACTAACTGTGATCATGTAACTTGTTTTGCCTTTTGTTTTTATTGTATTTTTTTGTAGGTTTTCATTACTTAACTGGCCAATGTTACAAACTCGATGTCTCATTCTCAGCTTGCCTTTAGCACAGGGTTTTGAATCTTTCAGATTTTTTCAGTATTCTTATTGTAGTCGATTGAAAAGTCAATTGTTTTTATATATTTACAAGCTCATCTTTTGTTTGTAAAGATCTGTAATAGTATTATGTTGTGCACTATTGATTCACAGTGGACATGTCATTTTAGTCAATACAATCACCTGTATAGAGTGCAACGATTCTGCACAATGTAAATGGTTTCATCAGATTAAAACAATCAGATGTGTTCACACTTTCAGATTAAAATAACCTGAAACTTCAGTAGACAAAATTCTAAACACATAGAACACAAATCATTTTAAGACACCCCCCCCCCCCCCCCCAAAAAAAATATTTAAAAAATCAATATGGTATGTTCACACTCGGCACCGCATGAAATCTAGGTTCCCATCTCACATGATCAGTCGGGTTGATCTGTGCTGAAAACCAAGTCTTGTTTTTAATGTGCCTCACATGTAGATAAAAAGTCAGTTTGTAAATGATGTTTACGTTTGTCACTTACACCCCTGGTGACAGTTTGAATTAAGTCTCATTTGACATCCCAGTGTTAATTTTACATGCTCTTATTTCACTGCTACAAATACAAACATAAATGTATATATGTACAAATATTAAATGGAATCCAAATCCGCTAACAGTCGTCACTAGTATCATAAACTCTTCTGTAAGTGGAGTCACTTCATCATGCAATAATTTGATACAAGCTCAATTAATTATTTTAATTTAATTATATTTTCTACCTTATGAGAAGCGTTGAGGAATCACATGGGCTACACATGAACCAGTATGTTGAGTAATGTTGAACGAGGCAAATTCATAATGTGTATTATGATCATCATATTATTTGTATTTTTATATGCCTATGATAATAATGATATAAATGATGATAATAAAAGTGTTCATCACATGGCGTATATGGTGGGACGATAATGAATTACTGACGTTATTGTCTTTGTAATACTTTGATGACAGCATGAGTGTCAATTTATACATGTGTCAGTGATCGGGGTTGATACGGTCGGTGTTCAACTAAATGGAGATTTTAAACCATTTTGTCTAGTTTAACAAACAAAAATTGTAATTTGTATTTTTGTTTTCTTATGAAATGTTGGGACAAGACACATTTCGTGTTTAAAAAGTTTTTAGATTATTGTTTGTTTGTTTTTTTTAGATAAAAAAAAGAAGTATTCTTACGTATTTACTTTAATTTACTTTATCATCTTTTTGAAACAATCTATTATTATTATTTTATTTATTCATTTATTTATTTTTTAACTATTGAACAGTCATACCTCACATGACAAAGTGTTTTTGCCATTCTTTTTTTCTTTTGTATCACCTCTTACGGTCATGATAGGAATGTCTTTGCGCCATATTATTATTTAAAAACCACTGTCTGAATTCCATTTTGCTCAATATCTATGTGATTTAGATGTTTGGTGAAGTTTCATATATCAATGGAGCTAACTGAGGCCATGGAAAAGAGGATTTTAAAATCATCTGGATGGGTTTTTAGTGAGGTTTTTTTAACTTATGGTTCTCTGTATCCTTTTTTGTTTTGTTTTTGCTTGTTTGTTTTTGGGGGGGGGGGGGGGGTTGTGTTGTCTTGTTTTTTGGGGGGAGGGGGGATGAGGTTGTGTGGTTATTTAAATGTTTATATATAAATTTTTTTAGGGTTTCAACTATTTTCAGTATTAATTAATTCATTGCAACTAAGAACTTTTTTCGTTTAATATAATTAATGTCATATTTTATGCTTCTTTTTTTTTATGTTATCTGTTTGTAAAATAACTATTCTCACAAACAAAAAAGGAAAGTGAAAAAAAAAGACATTCAGTGCCATGAAATATTATATGGGTGGCAATAAAATTGTGTAAACCGTTTTCTCAATTAACAATTGAATTATGACTGCGTTTGTTTTTTGTTTTTGTCATGAAACTTACTAAAATATAACTTCTTTAAAAATTGCTGCCCACGATATATTTCCGACAACGCAACGAATTCAAGCATAGATTTTATAGTTTTGCAAATATGAATCAAGGAAACTTTATTTCACAAAGTCAACATGGTTTCAACAGTATACTAGTGGTCAGTCTTGCATTTGCATGATTGATGATTGCTCTGTGTCAAAGTCATCTACGCGGGTGTTGTGATATTGTTTTTAGAATACAGTATTTTTGTATTTTTATTTGCATTTTGTGATTCCTGATGCAGAGTCTTTCTAGCCATGTGTTAGGTGATGAGTGGTGTAAGTCCTCATTGGCATTTGGATCCATTTGTCATGTGCACCCTTCAGAGCTTGACACATGGCTGGTCACTACACTGCTTATTGCGGTATAAAGGGGATTCGATAAACAAACAAACATATTTGCATTTTGTTTGTACCCAAAACTTAACAGGTGTGGTTTGAGGGAAGAGGGATGACTTGTCTTCATGAAAGAATGAACATATTATATTTTTCTCAAATTGTAAAACTGCCAAAATCGCTTGTGGGTTGGGTTGTTTTTTTTGGTTAATTTCTGGTACAGTGCATTTCTATTGACACATTTATCATTGTCATAGACATAATACTTACTTGCTTGGCTTTCATCTGTTTTATGCTATTGATGTATGGTATACTTCAGTTAGTTATGTTTGGTATCAATTGTAGAGGCTATTCTGTGTGTGTGTATTTGTGTATGTGTGGTTTCAATTCATTTGTTGTATTATTGAAATTAGTCAAGACTGTTATAAATTTTTTTAAACCACCCCATTTAATTTTGATTCACCCACCTTCTGACGGTGACCTGGTTGACAATAAAAATATGTCCCTGTTTATACATAATATAATGTTTTGCTTATAGCTACATCCCACCTTTTTTTGCTGCAATGGGTGATCAAAGACCGTTTTCATATCGTTATTGTTTTAGATATATTTGTCAAAGACATGTTCTTAAAAAAATCTGTCCATCAATGAATCTCAATTAAAAATTAAAGTGGCAGGGTTCAGAGTATTGAATCAAAAAAGGGTTCACTACTAATCTAATGTTCAAATCGTGTTCTTGGCTAAATCAGGCTGGATGGTTTGTTACAAGTCAAATGTCTCTTTCTTCCTCCATGAAAATGACAAGGGAAGGAATGCAGTGCCAGAAATATAGATAATTTTGGGGAACCAGTGGCGCAGTGGCTAAGTCACTCGCCTTTGGTTTGAGAGGTCGCGGGTTTGAATTCCAGTGGAATCACTGGATTTTTTTCTCAAGACCTCGATCCCTCTTTGACGTCTAGGTTATTCCAGTTTACCCTCAGAATAGACCCTAACGACAAATTTCCCCCTGGGATGAATAAAGAGAATGTTTTGGTTTTTTTTATCTTAACTGACAAGTGTGCAAAAGTGATTGTCGACAGCGACAATTAAACGCATTCCTTGCAATTCCACTGCTGTTGCCTCGCTGACCATAGGAATGTTTGGTGGTCTTTTGTTTGTTTTTTTACACTGCCATTACCCCTTGCTACCAACTGTTTATAGTCTGTGCCCTATTCACATTCATTCCTCCCTCAACCTTCTGATGGCATATTATGCCAAAAGTCACTTCTTGTACAATTTTTTTACTTTTTTTGTACGAAGTTAAGCTATTGATCTTTTAAAACGTTGATAATACTTACATTCATGTGATAACTTTGATTAGATATATCTGTGGGATGAAATTTTGGCCTTATGTGTCATTTATGGACTAAAAACTGTTGATCTCCATTGATTTGGAATTGGGCACCGTCAATTGTGGTTCCGAAATGACGAATCTTATGAATGGATTTTGCAGCAATCTTTTCTTTTAATTTAAAAAAAATCTTTTTTTTTTTCAATTCTAAATGGTCAATCAAATCAAATGAGTATTGTAAACCATCAAAATGTGATGTGATTTCAATTGAATCTTTTACCTTCTCACCCCCCTCCTCCCACCCAACAATCCTCATTTTGCACCGCCCCTATTCCACTGGCATGGTTTCCATGTCTATTTGTTATTGTTGAGTATACTTAATATCCTTCAAAATGGAACCAGCCACGGGAATACTTACTCTCAGAGCTTTAGTTCCGAGCAATATTGAATTATGTGATTGTGATGCACATAATATTATTATTGCCAATGAAAAGAAAATATATGGACATAGTTAGTGGCCTGGTGGTCTGATCATGTGCTGGTACTAAATTCCTGATACATATCATTTCAAAGTTGTAAGTCTGCTTGGCCGTGGGTGGTGAATGGGTCACCGATGTAATGTGCTAATTAAGGGCTTGTATGTACGATGTGGGGTATTCATGTGAACCATGTGGGGTATTCATGTGAACCATGTGGGGTATTCATGTGAACCATTAGGATCTGGGCATATGGGGTTGTCCTCAGAATGCAGAGTGGTACAAGCGTGCAATTCACGAGAGAAAGAAAAGAACTATAACATGATATCTTCAACAAATGAGTAGGTACTTCTTTGATGATCTGGTTCTATTATATTATTGTAATTATCACATGTGGGTCAAAACCTTTTCTCTTTTTTTTATTTTATGTTGATGTATGTGTATCACATACTTGCATTCAAGGGGTATATATATATACATACATATTTTATTTTATTAAAAAAGTGTTCTAAAATTATCATGCATTTATGTTTTTTATTCATTTATATGTATCAAATCATTGTTCGTTTGTATGGATTGTTAAGATAGAAGAATTGCATTGTTGCTCTGTCAATCGCCCCAGCCTCTTTTAAAATAGGGTCTGTACATTACCAGGAGTTTATCTAGGGTCTGTACATTACCAGGAAGCATGCAGCCATTGAGGTAGCAGTCGGTTGGATTTTGAAAGTTTTTGGCTGGAGGAAACGAATTGTGCTTCCATGTCATTGAATCCTGATTTGTCTTTCAGGTGGTTGGAAGCACCCATGTCTCATCACATGTAATCATGTTTGAAAATGAAGTTGCCATTAACCCCTTGACAATCCCCAGCCGTCG
>JARDUL010031195.1:0-12756 GCA_030265205.1 Dirona pellucida | reverse complement strand
CACCTACCACCTACCACCTACCACCTACCACCTACCACCTACCACCTACCACCTACCACCTACCACCTACCACCTACTACTACCTACTACTACCTACTACTACTACCTACTACTACTACTACCTACTACTACTACTCAGGTGTATATAAAGTTTGGTTTCCCTGGCATTTGATTTGTTCACATGCTTTTTGGATTTAATATATAAATCAATGACATGATTTTAGCTTGTTTTAAATTTCTGTGATAGTTTTTTAGATAATTCTATTACTTATCTCTTATCAGATTAGCCAACATCTACACTGCAACAACTGCTGACATCAAGAGGACAATCTTGAGGGTCTTAGAAGCTCCAGTAAGTGTTAAAAGTATAGGGATCAATATTGCCTTACTCTAATTTTTACAAAGCTGTTATGAGATATAAAAAACAAAACAAAAGCAGTTTAAGATTCAAAGTGGCTGTGCCATATTATCATGTTAATGTATGCAACATTAATAGAGCGGGAACACAGCCTTTCCTGATCTGGGCTAGGAAGATTAATAATTGTGTTTCATGCTGCTAAAACCTTTTTTTGTCTGTGAGTTAAGTTCACAAACCAGCCAACAAAATAAGTGGTATGGGTATGGTATCAATTTTTTTTTTTTAAGATTTAAAGTACCATACATGGAGTCAAATTTTGAGACGGAGAGGTACTGAATTTTAATCTCTTGCAGTATTCCATTTCTAAGTTGACATCTGTTTTCAAGATATATTTTTCAAAACCTTTTTCAGGGATGATTTCAGCAATAATTTGACCTTTTGAAACTTGATGCTTTTCTTTCTATTTCAAGGTGAGGGGTATGGGTATGGATTCTCCTGAATTGTTGACTCTGGTGGAGAATTGTCCCAAAGGGTCAGAAACTCTGGTTATGAGAGTTATTCACATCCTCACAGATAAAGGTAATACACTAGACCATTCCGTAACATTTTTATTGTTTTCTTTTTTTTTTCTTCTTCTCTGTCCTACTCCGCCTAGATTTGAGAAAATCAAAAAAATTTCCACAGCGCGTAATTACATGGAAGTAAATGATATTCATAGTAAGTGTTGTGTGAAATATGTACCAGGATTGTGATATTTTATATGTGTCCAATAACTTTGGTATGTCAGACTACATGACTACATGCAGTTTATGGAAATAAATATTTGTTGTGTAGTTGTCTTCTAGCTTTTGCAAGAAGTTAAGACTGGTCCAGTGTGCTAATTGTGTTTAAATATTATCCAAACAGCTGTGCCGTCCCCTGAGTTGGTTGATCGTATCCGAGATCTGTATCACAAGCGTGTGCCTGATGTTCGTTTCTTGATTCCCGTCCTTAATGGACTCTCCAAGGTAAGTGGTTTCCTCTTTCTTTGTCTCTCCTTCTCAATGATTGGTGTTTATAGAGAGAAAATACATTGACACAAATTGGCCTCATGACGATGAGAGTTAGCCAGACACTGAATTGAGTCAAAACAATTTGGAGACTCGACAGTACCTACCAACTACCTCTGTTTTGTTTTACACATGATGCAGCTTATTTACATTTTCCCCTCTTTTTCATTCTGTTTGTCTTTTGAATGAATTATTGATTTCAACTTGTGAAAAAAAGTTGAACGTTTCTTCATCATTGTATTGTTGAGCACACTGATATGGATAGTTTTAATCATTACATTATTATTATAATTATTATTATTATTATTATTATTATTATTATCTTCACACTCTCTTGGCTTGTGTTTTAATTCCATCTGTCAGTCTTTGACTATTGTTAAATGGGCATTTTTCTGACCAACGCTAATGAAATATGTTTAGAAGTGTTTTCAAGTAACATGGTCAGTAGTAAAATTTCATAATTTTGAAGATAAAATTTTCCTGTAAATGAGGTTTCAATGTCATACATGATAACTAAGATATGTACAGTACAGCTCTGGAGGTTTAAAAAAAAAGACTATCCAATAAAAAAAGATTTCAGGAAAGTCAAAAAACGTTCCTATTTTCTCTCAAGCACTAACTATTTTACATATTCTGTTTTGGCATTTGTGACGTTATAAACCAGAGAATCGACACCAGACCTCGATCAGGCAATGCACCATGTTTTTAACTACAAGGCAGTACTCATAACTTTATTGCGCCAATTTTGGATAAAGTCTTTTAAAAAAAACCCACCAGAGCTACAGAACCCATTCCATTGGTTTTGTCATCCACATCATTCGTTTCCTTCTCTATGTCAACAAATGACAGACACTTATTGACTCCTCGGAGTATTCTACTGTGAGTGCTATAGTACATAGAGACTCTTTTTAAATGTGGTTATTATCTTAATCGTCCCCAGAATGAAGTGATGGAAGCTCTGCCCAAATTGATCAAATTAAATCCTCGTGTGGTGAAAGAAGTCTTCAACAGACTCATGGGCAGCCATGGTAAGCCACAGGGTAGAAAATGAAGATTCGGATTACAGCAATGCTATTTAAAAAAAATTGTTTTCCCATTCAAATGTTTTCCTGTAAATGCAACCATGTGCCATTGCTATATTTTTATTGGCATTTCAAATGTAAAGATAATGTAGTGTCTTTATATCTCAGTCAGGGATCTTTTCATTTCATTTTATTCTGAGTTTTTTAAATATTGCAAAGAATCCTATAAGATAGATCTTGAATTGTTACAACTTTTAAAACTAAATTATGTCTAATAATCTAAAGATAGTCATGCAAGTTTTAGAAGTGAAGATTAACGTAGGTGTTTGATAAAATTATTAGCGAAGCAAAGAGGTTCAATCAGTTCAGGGCATTCAAACTTCTTTTTTTTATGTAATATATTCACATGATATTTTGTGTTCGTCAGGACAAAACTTCTTAAAAAAACAACCCCCCACAACTTTGTTCTTTCAGTGAACACTGACTCAGTATACCATTCACCTTTAACCCCAGTAGAATTGCTGGTAGCGTTACATAATATTGACCCATCCCAGTGTGATATGAAGACCATTATTAAAGGTGAGTTTGTTCATAGCTTAAGCTTTGTTACTTAAAGAACATACCTTCAATGTGTGTTTCACAATTATGGGAAACCAGGCTTATTTCACAGCCTTTTTTTTGTTGGGGGGGGGGGGGGGGGGGGGGGGGTGTCATGCTTGAGTTGTGCCTTATTAAATTGTAGACTGAGCGTAAGATGCCTACTTAAACCATTAATGCTCTCGTCCAAGAATCCAAAGCAGTGCAACAAAACATGGGTCTGTGTCGCATTCATTAGGTGAGGGAAGATTTTTTATTAGCATTCGAAAGTACAATTTTCAAACTTATCACATTTGCTCTTACACCTGGGATGCTCTAACATTTTATCTTCTCCACACTACTACCAGCGGCCAACCTTTGCCTGAGTGAGCGTCATATCTACACACAGGAAGTGATGGCGCTAGTGATGCAGAAGTTGATGGAGATTGACCCGTTGCCAACCCTGTTGATGAGAACGGTCATCCAGTCGCTGACAATGTACCCACGCCTCCTGGGGGTCGCTCTCAACATTCTACAACGCCTCATCATCAAAAAGGTAGCCTGCTGACTATTGACTGTGGGAGGCGACCATGGAGGCTAATTAACTTAATACGATTTTTTTAAAATTACAAGTCATTGCATACTTTTGATGATTGAGATTTGTTGGGTTTATTCATGTTTTGGTATATTATTATTTAAATAACCGGGGCTGTTCTCCTTTTCACAGCTTACTACATCATCTGTCAGAGGGGGGAAATCACTAATTTTGAAATGGTGAAAAGTTAGAGGCAACTAGTTGTGAAAATAGATTTTTATGAAAGTAAAAATCATGTCTGCTTCCTCCACCACTTCATTAGTAATTAAGAAATATAAACGATGAACAAAAATATTCCACATTCTTTGTCCTTACACACTTTAATATGAAATGTATAATAGTGTGGATACTTCTAACTCTTCAAAATGGCAAAATGGTTGAGTTTGTGTTTTTGGCATGGACATAATCCTATGTTCCTAACGAAATGATTGTGATCCCGTAGGTTTGGAAGCAAAAGAAGGTGTGGGAAGGATTCATCCGCTGCTGCCAGAGGACCCATCCCCAGTCATTCCAGGTATTGCTGCAGCTCCCACCCCAGCAGCTCAAGGACGTGTTTGAACTCTGTCCTGATCTGAGGGCGCCCTTGTTGGCACATGTGCATGCCTTCACAGACAACCAGGTAAAGTAACATTTTGTAGATTGAGGGGAAGAATAATAATGCAACAGATTTAAATGAAAAACTAGTCACTTTAAAAGTGCCATGATTATTTTTTTTCATTTTTCCATTCTTTCTGAACTGGTCACTCACTTATATCCATTTTCTACTGTAATTTGTTAATAACTTAATTAATTTTTATTTTTGTTGTTAGTGATCTATGGTTTCAGCTCTTGGCTAGCTTGAACAAAAACACTCTATGAACAATTAGCACAAATGGAGTTGAAAACACCTCATGAACTCCAGCAAAGATGGTCCTAATACAGTTCTCCAAACTATTTTGAGTGACTTAAAATTTTGAGACTGAACTGTTCATTTCGTCTTACCATGTGTGTTTGAGTGCTGATAGAAAAGCAGGTGGTAGACATACTAACTATTGAAATAGGTGTATGAAATTTTGGATTTGAGATTAGAAATGAATATTGTTGAAACCTATCTCATTTATTTTATCTTATCTATTATGTGTTTGGCTGGCCAGAAGAAAGGTGGGGGGTATGAGGTATCGAAACACCCTGTAAATGTTTCATGAATTATTTTAGGATATTTATGCCAGTAAGAATGATTTTATCCCCTCACCAATATATGAGACAGAAAAAAAATTAATGTTTTGTCATTTCATTTTGTTATATCCTGGTTTTTTGCATTATGGTTTTCCTTGAATTATCTGCGATGTTATTAGTCTAGAATTACTGATAGTGAATGTTTGGTTTGTTTGTTTTCTTTCTCAGAGGGCACACATCAATACAAATGTATTGAATTACCTAAAGCAAGAAGAAGATGAAGTCAGCATCGTGAGCGGAAAAGCTGAGGAAAAGAAAGCAAAGGTAAAAGGACTTTTCTCTCTCTCTTACTTAAAAATGACAAGAAGATGCTTAAATGCTAACAAAGTGGTTATTTCTGACCCTGATGTTGGTAATGGTAGCTCAGAGATTCTCTATGTTTTGTTTTCTTCAAAACATTCTGGTTGGAGCAGTTTGCCATAAATCAGACACTCTGATCCCCTGGTCAATATTACTCATTCATCTCATTTACTGATATTGTTTTTGTATTACCTAAGCTACTGAGGTGATTCAATTTCTCACATGCTCAGGAGATGCTGACCTGAATGTAAAATATGTAATTTGTATGCATTTTGATGCTCAACACGTAAATGTGAAAAATGTTGTATTGAATATTCAAAACTTGATGCATCAAAATTGTATGGTATTTCCAGCCTGTCAGATCACCTGTTCATCAATTTTGTACGGACCACTTCCGTAATTAAGTAACTAATTGGTTAATTACAATATTAGTGAATAATGGTATATCTCTCATTTTGCATCATTTTCTCTGAAATTTCCACTCAAACTCTTCTCGTCTCCCATTCATTCCTTTTCCTTGGCGCTGCGCTCAAATTTTTTGGGTGCAAAATCCAAATTTTTACAGCTCAGTGTAAGAAAGTTAGATTCTCTAAGTTGGCATCTCCAGTGCTCATTAAAAGTGTTTGCTTCTCCTATAATTTCTGTTGTTAGATAATTACGACCATGACGAACTCAACAGCTTTCTTTTGTTTGTTTTTATTTCCCCCTTAAAGGAACCCGAAGTAAACGAACTTGAAAAAGATGGCCGGGAAAGTCTGGGTGAGACGGTCCATAAGATCAGCAGTATTGGAGATCCGTCGCCGCACATAATGGACACGTCAGTGTCTCCATCCTCTAATATAGCAATCATCCCACTATCCAAGTAAGTTATGGTTTTCAGCTTTTATAATGAATTTCTCAGTGGTTAGGGCATTGCATTAGAAGCACTTCGTCTTTCTGGAGTTGTTGGCAAAGGTGAGCCTAATAGGTGAACGAAGAGAAGACTAGAATTGGAATTTTTAATTTTGCTTGGGTAGTGGCTACAAGTGACCTTATGGCCTCATCCTTGCAATTTTGGAACATCTGTGGGTTCTCAAAATATGAGATAAGATAGGAAAGATTTCATCTCAAAAAGTGATCAAGGCCAGAAATGAAAAGCATAAGTTATCTCCCTCTGCAGCTAGCTTCATTCTTCACCCACTTCCTCCTTGCCTTGGTTTTCTTAATGCCATGCATACCCTTTTTAAGGAATTAACTGCAGTTATTTCATTGATGACGTTTATTGCGTTTCTGAGTTTCAGTTTGGAATGTCTTTCTGTTGTACAGATTTTATCAAATTGATTTAATGAAGGGTAAAGTTTACAATGGTGAGATGAAACTTATCAAAACATTCTCTTCCATCCCATAGCTCCAGTTCCAGTGAGGATCGAAAAGATAACCATGAGGCACTGAACACGAGCAGTGAGGTTAGAAATCGAGACGACAAGAGAAAGGAAAACAAGGACCCAGACAAATATATGGAGGACAAGACAGAGGAAGAAAGGAAGGCTGGAGATAAGAGCAGGAGGGACAAAGTCGATGACGAGAGGAGTAGGAAAGATAGAGGTGGTGAAGAGAGGCCAAGAAAGGATAAAAGCAGCGATGATAAAACCAAGCATGACAAATCAGATGGGGACAAGAACAAGCGCGATAGGCTGGACGAAGACAAGAATGACGAGAGGAAGAAAGAAGAGAGGGATAGAAAAGATGAAAGCAAGCAGGGGAAAGACAGGAAACCATCATCAAAGGTAAAACAAAAATAAAGATAAATCTCAAATTAAATTCTGAACAACTACTCTGGGATCTTACAACGTTGATTTCTAATGGGGTGTTACACCATCAACTTCAAGCATTTGTATTTGAATTGGTTATCTCCCCTCTCACAATGTTGCAAGCACCCAGCTGTGTTTGTTATTTATAAATTTAATAAAATATATCCAGTTGATTGTGCTTGACTAATTAAAGTATCCAGAAACGCTAAAAATAAATTATTATTTTTACAATACTCTTCTTGATAATTTTTTCCCTAAGTAGGCAAATAAACAAATCATTCTTGATAAGTATATTGATGTTTCCAGGCACAATTAACTATGTATTTAGGAATCCAATAAACCTTGCTTTGACTTAATCTTTATTATTAATCTTAATGCCATTTGAGTCAATGCCAAAATTGAGAGCCCAAAATCTTCCATATTGATTGATATACATTACAATAAGTGATGCTGGCTTTTGGTTTTCCTATTAAAATTGAAAGGAGAAATAATTCATGGGGAGAAATTGAGCCAGAGGGAACGGTTTGGTCACAAATGCTGTCAGTTCGTTCATTACAAAAGTAAAAGCAATAATTTATCTAGCACTTATTTATCATATGTATTTGATATAAGCTTTGCAAGCACTGAACTGGCATTAGACCAAATAAATACTTTAATATTGGTAAGTAAAGGTTCACAAAGAAAACTTATGGGAAACTTGTATGATTCCCGATAAAATATTTATTTATAAATAACTGAACACTACTGGGATGGATTTTTATTTTAGAAGCTTCATTGAGATACAAGAATGATTATTTTTTTTGTATAATGTATTTCAAAGGCTTTTATCTGGCAATGACTCATAAAGCAAAAACTTAGAAAATTAGAAAACATTATCACTGTACCAAGTAATTAGTATAAATATTGAAATTTTTATTTCAGAGCACAAAGCGAGATGATTCTGAAGACGAGGATACAAAGGCCAAATCTTCTAGTCGATCGTCGAAATCATCATCATCATCCTCATCTAAAAAATCCAGCAGCAAAAAGAAATAGCTCAGCTTTGGTGTTTTTTTTCCAATTCAATTTTAACATTTTAAAAAAAAGTGAAAGTGAAAATTTTTCAGAGATGTTTACTGACGAAGGAAATGTTTTGTTAAAAAGTTATTAAGAATAATATTGGTTTATTTGATCAAGCAAAGAAAACAAAAGATGTTTTTCTTCATAAAATTCTTTCCAAAATTCTTTGTTGTTTTAACAAATGCCAACAGTTCATACCAAGGCTGTATATTTTACACATTTATAGATCACACTACTCAAGCAATAGTGTGTCTTAACATCCATATTTGTTGAAGGAGGCAATCGTCCCTGCATGGATGGGAAATGGGCTGGTTATTATACTCAAGGGATATCATCATGTCAATGCTTTCAGTGAGATTTAAGACATAACAATGTTTTGAAGTGGGGTGGTTTGGAAGGGGGGGGGGTGGGGGGTCGTTTATTTTAATGTAGCTCAATTTTAGTCCTTTGACTACTTGAAAGAGTACTTTTGTTCAGTTTCAATAAAAGGTAGAATCAAGTAACACAGATTGAGTCTTTTGTCATTCACGACTTCTTTGATTTAATACCACAGACTGAAGCATATTTGTTTGTTTGTTTATTGTACCTGTTTCTCACATCTATTGCTTAGGAGCGTTGGGTCCGACTGCATGTGTCTCTATGGTCCAAAAACCTTGACCCCCATTTCATGTTCAGTTCCTTGCATATGATCATTTATCAGGTTTGTTTGAGAATGATGTGTGAATGATGAAATATTCGTCTAGATTTGAGTGAAGTAACAACTGTTGCAGAGGAATGAGTGGTTCTATCTTTATTGTTTTTCATGCGTCTTCTATTTGTGTGTTGGCTTCAATTTAGATGAGCATGTACATAAATGTTACGTTTGAAAGTGGTATGAACTTAACATTGAAAGACTTGAAAAAGCAACCATAATTTAAGTCTATCTCCCCTCTTCAACTCTCCTTATCTTCACACTTAATGAAAAACCAACCCTTTGATCTCGTATTACATGCAATCTGTGGAATAGTCCCGCCTCTCTTTGCACTGAAGCACAACAACACACACTTTTTCATAATATGCATAATGTAATAGAAACACCTTACACCGAAAGGTACAAGAAAGAAAGTAATAGAAACATGAGACAATCACGTTCAACACTTGTTTTTATGTCCTTTAGACCTTGACTAAAGCAGTGTTGATTGTGTCACTGTGAAGCCAGTTAACCATATACCTCTGCTTCTTACTGCCCTGCACACATAGATATGATGATATCCATTTAAATGACTGGCAAGTTGAACACGAATTTCATAATCATATTATTGATATGATGTTTATAATTTATAGTTGTATAATTATTCATTTTATTTGGTATATCCTGCTAAAAATAATGCTTGGTTGGGTTTTTTTCATGTTTCTCTGGGCATTATAAAGAAATGGATAACAGTATGCTATAAATTAAGTTGTTTGTGTTTGATGGGTGTTTTGTGTGTGTGTGTGTGTGGCTGTGTGTACATACTTGAACTTGAACCACTGTGAATCTGGACAGATAAGGCTGGCACAGAAAGTTGGTTGGTTCATTTTTGTTTTTTGTTTTCTTGACTACATCAAATTGATGTAGTCTTGTTAAGTTAAAAATATTTTTTGGTTGTTTTTGGTTGTGTATAATATTAAATGTGTATTGTGCATGTACAATTAAGACATACACTGTGTGCTTCTTGTCGGCAGTACCATTATTTTCTTCATGAAAGTTCAATAAGTCTTACTTTTTTCTAAAAGTGATATTTTATCTGCTTTCTTGTGGAATTTGTTTTATTTGAAGATGTGTTTTTCGTTGTCGAAGAGAAGAATTGACTCGTTAACAAAAAACATAGTTTCACAATTTATTAAACAAAACAAAACTTTATAGAAAAAATTTATTATTTGGAAGAATTCAAATGGATTAACCTGTAAATAGACAGTTGTATCACTATTCTTTGGGATGATGTCGCTTTCTGATGGTAATTATTTTTGTATTGTGATGTTAAATTCCGTTTTATTTTCCAATTTGAAATGATTTTTGCATTATGAACACCCGTTTTATATGAAATGAATGCACCAATACTGTACTGTGAGATGTAAGTCTTTGGCCAAGGGGCTGTTATTGTTAGTCCACTCATTATAACAATAAAAGAAACAATTTATGATATGATAACCTTTTGTAATATAATGTATCTTTGGTCAGAATTTGTTTATCTGTGTATGTTGTATGTAAAATTGTTGAATTTGAAATAATTAAATGAAATAAACATGACATGCTTCATGTGACAGGAAGATTTCATTACTTTGTTTCTCTCAAATTTACTTTTTTTTTTTTCTTCTTTTTGTTGTTGTTGTGGTTTCTTTTCCTATTCTTTTCTTTTCTTTTCTTTTCCTATTTTTTTCTTCTTCTTTTTCTCCCTTTCTTTTTTCTTTCTTCTTTCTTCTTTTTCTCTTTCTTCACCATCTCTTTTGCCCTCAAGGCTCTTAAGGACTTACACTTTTCAGGGTTTCCAATAAGGCTGTGTCCCACGAGTCATGTGGCAGGTTGGCTGTGGACAGGTAGCATCATCTTTGATGTGAACTTACAACAGTATCCAAAGCAAACAGGCATAGATTGAGCTCAAAATCGAACGTAACAAAACAAAAACAAAAGTAAAGACGGGTTTTATAGTCATTATCCCCGTGCTAGTGACAGGCCCATAGATTTGACCCCATTTAAATCCCAAACAGGCTGTGTCATTCAAAGTTCATCATCATCGTCATCGCCATTGTTATTATCATTATCGTTATTATTATTGCCTCTTTAGTAAAATTTCCAGCTGTTGTGTGAACACCTGAGGCAATGTCTGGTCCAGATATGAGTAATATTAAAGTGTATTGCTTCTTGTACCAAATAAGGTATATTGGCACTAATGGCACAGTGGGCTAACCCCCTGCTTGCTTCAACAATTTTGATCCATAGATTTTCCAACTCTGTATCAGGCCATGTGTACTGGTGGGGCGTAAGGACTTGCACTTAACCTGGCTACATTTTACCAGGGTCGGCGCATCCATGCCTTCTGCCTTGTACACTGTCCTCGGCCAGACACAGAGCTGGTCCCTACACTGTTTAATCACGGTACTATAAGGAACATATAACAAACAAATTATTATTATTATTATTATCATCATCATCAACGTCGTCGTCGTCATCATCATCATCTCAATCGTCATCATCATCATCATCATCATCACCAATATCATCAACACCACCACCACCACCCTGGTCCCTACACTGTTGTTTAATTAGTGTTCTAAAGGCCACAGATAACAAATAAACCAATCCACGTAATTGGTGTGGGTTCGAGTCAGACTTTCGGTATGGTTTTGTCATGTTGTATCATCGGACCAGATAATTCTATACTTGGACTTACACCTACTTCACTCGACACACGTGTAGAAAAGAGCCTTAGCTGACTCACAGCTGGGGAGGTAATCTATCATAGACCACCGTCCTATCTAGAAGGTGACTCGAACTGATTATCCAACCCCAACATTGAGGAGTGTGGGACTTTACCTTACTAACTGAGGTAGAAACTATTCTAATTCTACTTGTGTCCCAACTAAGTTGGTCAGTCGACACCAGGTCCCGGGGTGTGGCCGCTGTAATGAATACAGCTAGTTGGAGCCAGACATGAGCTAGGTATGCAGTGTGGACCAGTGGCTTCAAACCGTCCAGTAAGGATGCGACTGTTTTCCACCAAAGGGACCACCACTCCTGCATACCCAATGTCCAAGAGGGACAACTCCAACGATGAAAAGTAAAAATACAAATGTGCGTTCAACAGGAACAGGATCCAACAGGCGTAACAAATTTGCCCTTAAAAGGGCAGTTAATCAATTAATGATAAGGCTCAATTAAAGGCGCCTCATCTTAGCCACGGTTACGACGAAAGAGGCGGCCGAAGAAAACTCCGATCTTGGATTGATTGCCGCGCTTACACTGTTTCGGGATACTGATAGGCGCTAATGTAGGCGTTATGCCATTGACAAAGTGTTAAAGTCGTCCATTTGCCTTATTTGATATTTGATGCGCCTGTAAATGTAAGTTGCTCGTTTATCCACCACCCCTAGAGTAGTGTACTCGACTGGAATGAACGTAGTCTTTTCCAAGTCAAAGCGGACCCTTTTACTACCAATTTTAGCAGGGTCGCCACCCTTGACCAAAAATAGATCTAAGATCTTCTTGGCACTAGCATCTTTCTTGTCGCAACCTCCAGTCATTTCTTCAGGGACTGGTGTTGGCAAAATCTTGTTCCTATTCCTTTTCATTTTCAGGAAACGAAACATTTTGCTTGATTTAGTTTAGTTTCACGCTGCGAAGTGTTCGTTTTGCAATAATTTGAAAAATCGTTCGGTAAAATCGTTTCAAAGGGGTGGATAGTGTATACTCTGGGTAACACCCTAAGGGATTTTTTGGGTGGAAAGCAGTGGGGATATATATAATGCGCGGACGTCTATGAGCGCGGTAGCGCTAGATGTAAAGTACGTCACAAATTATGCACATAAAACGCGCGGACGCCGGATATTGTGAGAAAAATGTGTGCACTTCATCGCGTTAATTTTTTTTTACAGCACATTCCGCTTAAGACCACGGTCCACGGAAGACACGAAACTCTTGATAATTGGTGGACAGGGATCTCAGACAGATTTGGTTTTAGTTTACTAAATGTACGTTAACGTTATTATTATTATTATTATTATTATTATTATTATTATTATTATTATTATTATTATTATTATTATTATTATTATT
>JARDUL010031083.1:0-21641 GCA_030265205.1 Dirona pellucida | reverse complement strand
TTCAGAGACTGAGAAAGAAGTTCAGACATATCAAGACAAACTTTCAGAGACTGAGAAAGAAGTTCAGACATATCAAGACAAGCTTTCAGAGACTGAGAAAGAAGTTCAGACATATCAAGACAAACTTTCAGAGACTGAGAAAGAAGTTCAGACATATCAAGCCAAGCTTTCAGAGACTGAGAAAGAAGTTCAGATATATCAAGCCAAGCTTTCAGAGACTGAGAAAGAAGTTCAGACATATCAAGACAAGCTTGCAGATACTGGGAGATCTTTGGAAGATTTTCAAAAAGACAAGAGTGGTGTATTGCTTGAGATGGAAAGAATGAAAGCTGACATGACAGAGCGTGAAAGACGCGCAGATTCTTTGCAGGAAGAACTGGACCAGGCAAGATTAGACTTACTTGGGAAAGACAAAACAGTCACAGACTTAGACTACAGGCTAGGAGACGTTTCCACTCAACTTGAGGAAAAGTTAGGGAGATGTAAAGCCCTGGAAGAATGTTTGAGGGAGAAAGAAGAGGATGAGAAAAAGCATAACTCAGAAGTAGCCAATTTGACGAGTGTTTCCTCTCAGCAAGCAGACACCATTGAACGCTTGGAGCAGTCTGTTTTTGAGAAAGATTGCAAGGGGGAGGTACTAACACAACATTTGTCAGATTTATCGAAGGACTTGGATTCTAACCAGTCAGCGTTAGCACAGATGTCTTTGAAACACAGAGGTTTAGCCAAGACCCTAGACGTGGCCAAAGATGAAAGTGAGTCTTTGCAAAATGAAGTGTCTACTCTGAAAGAGGATAAGCAAGCGTTACAAGAGAAAATTGTCGATGTTGAACATCAGCGAGAAGAAGACTCACAGATCAGTAAGTCTGTACTTGATCAGTCTGTTTCAGAAAAGGAAAACCTGCTGGATGAATGGAGACAAAAAGTTGAAGTGTTGGAATTAGCTGTGAAAAAAGTTGACTCTGAAAAAGAAGATATGCAAGAGCAGATAAACACATCAGAAGCACAATTAAAAGGAAAAGAAAAAGAAATACAAAGCCTTGAAAAACAAGTTAGTTCTCTGCAAGGTGTTTCAGACAATATTCAGCAAGAACTGAATGACAAAACCAAGCGATTAGAAATGGCGGAAGAATCCAGACAAGACCTTGCCAAGACTTTGGAAGTCAATTCAAGAGAAGCTGATGAAAGGGGAAAATGTCTGGAAACTCTTCAAACGGAATTGGAGAAGTTGCAAAATGAAAATTCAAGGCTTGATTCATCATTGGAAGAGCAAAGAGATAAGATGTCTAGTATGGAAACCTCTCTTGCTGAAAGTCAAGTTTCACATTCAAACTTGGCGGAAGAGAAAGGTCTTGTTAAAGCCTCATTGGATGAAACCATGTCCTTGTTAGGTGATGCTGAAAAAAGAAATTCCTCTCTAGGAGAAACAGTTGAAAGTCTGACAAAGCAGTTTAACGAGCTGAGTGAAGAGAAGATGTCTTTAACAACACAGCTTGCTCTACACGAAGATGATATCAGGTCAAAAGATGGTAGAATTCAAGCACTGGAAGAACAGACTGAGAAACTGGTCCAGGAGATTGATGGTGTTCACGTTGAGAGGCAACAACTCACATCAACCTTGGTTCAAAAGGAGGAGTCCATGGTGTTAGAAAGTGAAAGGGTTGAAAGAGAAAAGAACGAATTGGTGGTCGAGAAAGACACTGCCTTGGAATCCTTGAAAGACGCTGTCAGCCTTCTTGGGTCTCAGCTTGAATCGAGGGAAGATGAAATCCGGCAACTGCAGGAAAGTTTTAAAGAATTAGAGTCGACCAGCTCTTCCACCATCACATCCTTGAATGCCCAGGTGGAGGCCCTTGGCAAAGAAAAGCACCAGGCCGAAGAAGACAGGAATACAATTTGTGAATCCATGAAGAGTGCCACGGATATTCTGCAAGACGAGTTGAAAACATTGGCTGAAGAGAAGAGTAGGTGTGAGGAAGAGAATAGGGTGTTAGTTACCGATCTCCAGGCAAAGTTGGATCATTCGTCAGGGAAAAATCAAAACCTTTTTGAGGAGGTGGATTTGATTAAAGAAGAAAACAGGAAGCTTCACGGTCAGGTTAACTCTACTGTGGACGTTTACGAAAAGGAAAAGACTAGAAGATTAGAGTTGGAGGAAGAGAAGTTGGATCTGGCCAACAGAGTCACAAGTCTGGAGAAAGAAAAAAGTCACATTGAACAGAAGAATGATGAACTTGGTAGCAGTTTTGCAGACACTTCGGCTAAACTTCAGGAAACCACAGAAACTCTTCAAAGTTTTATTTCAGATCAGGCCGCCATCATCACAATTTTGCAGGAAAACTCTTTGAAGCAGCAAGCTACAGAACACTCTCTTTTAGCAGTTGCAGCAACTTCCAAGAACCTTATTGAGGACAAGAAAAAAGGAATCAGTTCTTTGACAGAGGAATATGAAAACGCTTTGGAGACGATTTCCCGGCTCACAGCGGAGAGACAGAATGTCAGAGATGACCTAGATGAAAAGTCAAGACAGTACCAAGAAGTCTTAGATGAAAAAATCAAAGCGGAAGAGTCTGTTACGGAATTGTATGAAGCAATCGACAAAAGAGAAACAGAGATATCTGAACAGACTGAAAGCATCAGTGATTTGGAAAACCACTTACAAAGCAAGACGAATGAGGCTGACCGTTTGATTGGAGAGCTGAAAGACTTGGAACTGGGCATGAACAAACTAAAGGAAGATAGAAGGCACAAAGAAGCTGAAGAAGAAGAGAAATCATCTTTGCTGGAAGTAGAGGTAGAGAGATTATCCACAAACCTAGAAGAAGTGATGAGTGAATTGGAAATGAAGGAATCACATCACCAGAGCTACCAGACCAAATACCAGACAACCATTTTAGAAATGCAGTCACAGATGAATGAATTTGAACAAGAACTTCAGGCGGTAAACGAGACCTTGAAAGAGAAAGAAATGGAAAAGAGTGTGGTTGAATGCGAACTGGCCACACTTCAGTCAGAATTGGCAGAAAAGACACAAAATATCTTTAAGCTCCAATCTGACAATACAAGCAAAGATAACACACTGAAAGAAAAACTAGAAATATTGTCTACCTTGTCAGAAAAGTTTGACATTCTGGAACAAGACCATTTAACAGCAAAGCAGCAATTAGACAAGGAAAAAGGCAACTCTGAAAGTTCCCATCAAAATTATTCCAAAAACATTTCCGACCTTGAAGAAGCATTGTCGCTAAAAGCTGAAGAAATTCTGGAGCTTTCTGTCAAACATAATATTTTGGAATCACACTGTGAAGAAACAAACGAGCATCTGCTCTCGCTTAAGGTCCATTTCTTGACGTTGGAAAGGAGCTCTTCACGTCAGTTACAAGAGTATAAATTGGACAACGACAACTTGTGTGTCGAGAGAGATGCGCAAAAACAGCAAATATCTTCTTTAGAGAGTGACCTGGATTCGGAGAAAACGTCGACCAGGGAGAAACTTGAAGATTTGGAGAAGCAGTTAACATCTGAGCGTGAAAGAATTGTCAGCATTGAGAAAGAGTTGACCAATGAAAAGACAGCTTGGGAGGAGAAGGAAAGTAGTATGCTGGAGCAGGCTGAGATGGACGCTAACAGGTTGTATCAACAAATATTTGACATGGAGCAGCAACTGGACAGCAAGGACCACCAGCTTAGCGACCTCCAACTCAAGTACAATGGAGTCTTTCAGGCCCACCAAGATCTGTCTACCAATGTCAAGGACATGAAACAAGCCTGTAAGGACCACAAAAAGTCTCATATCGAGGCGGAGAAACGGATGGTGCAACTTGATTTTAGGCTCAGAGACAAAGATCTTTGCATCGAGGAACTTAACACGCAGCTGAAATCCTCGCACCAGCATGTGCAGACTGTTCAGAGCGAGTTTGGAGAATCCATTTCGGAAATCACGCGAAAAGAGACGATGATTAGGGATTTGAAACACGAAGTTTCTGTTCTTCTGAAAACCCAAGAGTCCTACGAAAAGGAACTGATGTCCCTAAGTAAGTCGAGCAAAGAATTACAAGTGATATGCGACGTTGTTAAAGAGGAGAAGCAAAACAATGAACATACTCTCCATCATAACTTGGAACATGTGAATACTGCTTTGTTTGGGGAAAGGACTAAGAACACAAAACTGCAGAAAAACCTTAGAGAGCTGAGAAATAACTTTCATAAAATGAGCAATGAAAGGCAGTACAGAGAAGGGAACTTTGCAAAACAAACTGAGAACCTTCAAGCGGCCATCTTGAGAAGGAAACAAGAAATTGAAGGAATTCATTCAAATCTTGGTGTATGTCGGAGTCTACATGAAGAAATAAAGAAAGACATGATTTGTCTTAAAGATGAAAACGTGGAAGTTTGCAACAGTATGAAACACATTCAACAAAGGATGGAAAGTGAGGCCCTCTCAACAGGCCTATGTGAACTGAAAGAAGTAAACGCCCAGAACAGGTCCAATTACGAAAAGGCTAAGGAAGATTTATCCTCTGCCGTGGAAAACACTCGGGAATGCAAAGAAAAACTTGAAATGGCCCAGCAAGCTTTTGAGAAGGAAAAAGAAGAAAGGAAAGTGTTACAGACTGAAATTGAAGAGCTAGGCGTTTCACTGAACGGATTAAAATCTGACATTGTGTCTTCAAAAGCAATTATCCAAGATGAGGCTGCCCGTAAAAGTGTCATGACTGCAGATGTGAAAGAGTGTTCAGAAAAACAGCTTAGCTTTCAACATGAAATCTCTACCCTGAGTCAACAAATGAAAGAAAAAATGGATTTGCTTGAAAGTTCTGAGGCTAACCAGGCTGAGCAAGTGACAACGATCGAAAGCTTGACTGCCGAGGTACAAACTGTATCACAAGGGTTATTGCGCAGCGGCAATGAAAAGGAACAACATGCAGTTGAACATTCAAGACTGGAAAAAGAAATGCAAGAATTGAAAGAAGAGAATACAGACCTCAATAAAGCTCTGGCCTCGAGTTTAGAAGAATACGAGTTTTTGAAGCAAGTATCAGAATTCAAGAGCAAGGAATTGCAAGAGCTTAAACAAGAAATGGTGAAAACAGAACAAGCGTTGTCCGATGCTCAAGCTAAATTGCAAGACATGTCAGCAGCATGCAATGAGCTGATCAGAGAAACCAACATTGCAAAGGAAAATTCAAGTAAAAACTTGAATGACACACTAGCCAGTTTAGATGAGAAGATTTCAGAAACGGAAGATCTCAAAACAGGGAGCATTGGTTTGAACGAGACGATTGATCAATTGAAATCTCAACTGGAAGTTGCTCATCAACAGCTTCAAGACGAGGAAGCCCGGTTTACGGTAGTCACAAATGCCAACACAGAGATTTCGGAGAAAATGTTTTCAACAGAGGCCGTGACATCCATGTTGAAGAAGCAGGGAAAGAATAAACTTGAGGACATGAAAGCTGTTAATGCTGAAATGAAAGAATGCTTTGCTAAAGCTGAAGTATCGCTGTTAGACAAGCTAGCGAAAGGTGAAGAACAATTGATTATGAAAAATCAGTTCATGGAGGCATTACTTAAGGAAAAGGATAAACTCACAAATCAAATGACAGATCTGTTCAAAGAGAAAGATGATTTGACATCTCAGAACCAGAGACTGGAAGCGTCTCTTTTAGACCTGAAAGCGGCCAATGAAGTTTTCTCCACCCAGATTACAGTATTGCAAACAGCCGCATCTGAAAAAGAAGAAGTAGAGAAAAGCGTCGGCCAAACCAAAGGAGAATTGGAGGCAATGGTGAACCTTCTAGATGCTGAGAAACAGCAATGCGCAAACTTGGAGAATGACTTGAAAATGTCTGAAGAAAAATATCTTCAGTTAAACGATACAAGACAAACGGAACAAAAGGAATCTGAAGCTTTAAATGTGCAACTTAGTGACACTAATCAGGTATTGCAAGGAGAAGTGAAAATCCTGGCTGAGTCCAAAACAGAGTTGGAGAGCTTGCTGGAGGCGAAGAAAGAAGAAATTGAAAAGCTGAGCAAACTTCATCAAGAAGAAAGAGATCAAAGTGAAAGTGTAATGAAAGAAATAGAAGAGGAAAATAATGTTCTTGTTCAGAAATCATTGCAGTTGGAAGAGACGGTTCACAATTCTGAAAATAGTTTAGATCTGGTCAAGGAAGTAAAAGATAAGGAATCGTGTGGAAAAGAGCTTTTGCTGTCCCTTGTGCAAGATTATGAAAACAGACATCAAAGTTTAGAGTCTGAATTCAACAGTGTTAAGTCAGAAATGGTCAGACACATTAGATTATCTGAAAAGTCTTTAGAGGGAAGCCAGATTTCCTTGAAGGAAAAGGAAGAGCTTGAAATCAAATTGAAAATGGAGAGAACGTCGAGAGAAAGAGAGAAAGAAGAGTTAAATAATTTGTTGGAACAAACCGAGTCGAGATACAATAGTATAGTGAAGGAAATGGAGATGTTGAAGGATGGAAAGGAGGCTGTAGAGGCTGAGAGATTGCAGCTTTGTGAACAAATAGAGAAGTCCATCGAAGAAGCCAAGGCTGAAAGAGCCTATTTGAGCAGTAATAAGTCAGAGTTAGAGGCCAGAGTGAAATTGTTGTCAGAGGAACTAGAGATAGCAAATTCTAAGCTCGATTCTGCAACACTTGAAGCTGTTGCTGTCAAACAAGAACTTGTCGATGCAAAATCTGAACTCGAGAAACAAAATCTAGCCACAGCTCAGTGTATGAGTTGTGGTCAGAAATCAATAGGGGGGAGAACTTTGAGTGATTCTGAAGGGGAGGTAACACATCATCCAACACATTGTCCTGATATACTCACACCCAATTTTGCTATCGCCTCTGTTCATACTGATTCCAACCCCTTAGTTCCCTCTTCTCCTTCAAATGCCCTTCCTGTTGTAGATGATATGGTGGAGGTAGTTTTGCAACCTTTGCAGACGTGTGTTCCACAGATTTCTTCAGACTTTGGTAACACAGAGATGCAGCCACACAGCCGGAATCAGGAGAGTGACGTCAATTCCACAGACTCTGTTCACACCAACGATGTCAGACTGGCAGAGCTTGGTGCGCAAGTTACAGTCTGGAAGCAAGAATCAGAGAATCTCAAGTCAGAAGCTAGTTCATTGATGTCATCCGTGTCAACTCTGGAAGAACAGCTGGAGAAAGAGTCTGCCCTACGTCAAGAGCTTGAAAAGACGGTGAAGAAAAAGGATAAACTAATTCAAGGTCTACATTTGAAATCGAAGAGAAGTGCAAAGCAGGCAAGGCAGTCCGGTGAGGGAGGCACGCCCACGAAAACGAAAAAGCCAAATGTCTCGGATTCATTTGATCAAGCTAGATACGACGGAGACCCCTTCATGAGCATGTCCTGGACAGATGATGGTCAGCAGGATTTGTCAGCATTGACAGAGGAAGAGAGATCCTTTCGACAGCTTGTTAGCAAGTACCAGAGTGCTGTCATTGAAAAAGATACTTTCAAAGACCTTCTCTCAGAGAAAGATAAAGAAATCATCGGACTGCAGACTCAGTTCTATGATGCCGAACTGGCCTGGAAAGAATCCGTAGAGCAGCATGAAAATAAAGTCGAAAGGTTGGAAAAATTGCAGCTGGAAACCGCTAGGGAGTTCGATACTACGTCTAAATGTAATGAGGGTGCTAACATAGCTAAGGCTGATGAAGTTGCTCACAGATTTGAGGAAGTTTCGGAGCTGAATGTAACTTATTCCAATACGATTTCAGACCTTGAAAACAGGGTAGAAAAATTACAAGAGACTGTGTACAACTACCATCAAAATCTTCGTGAAAAAGAAGACTCACTTCAGGAAAGTGGCAGAATTATTCAGCAGCTAAACGATTTCATTGGTGCCAACCGTGAAGAATTTCAAAATCAGGTTAAAAAGTTTAATGATGAGAAAATCTCTTTAGAAAGCAAAGTTCAAAGATTAGAATCGGAAAGAGAAATGATGAAAGTGGCACGTGAGCATGGTGGAGAGGAAAGTAAGGATGTAGTCAGTGAAGAAAGTTTTAAAGCTGAACTGATAATTGCAAGTGAGAGACTCAATCAGTCAGAGCAATCAAACCAAGAGCTGAAAGCAGAGGTTGAGGCTAGAGACGATAAGATAAGTGTCATGGAGAGTGTAATGAAAGAAATGTACGGAACGCAGGATGAAAACAGTACCAGAATTGGCCAGCTATCTGGAGAACTTGAAATAACTAAAGGTGAAGTGGAAAATGTTCAGGCCAAAGTATTGGAGCTACAAAAGACTTTGAAAAAGAAAGACGCTAAAATTGTTGTCATGACCAAACGCATCAACTCACAAAAGGTTGCAACGGATTCAAGTTCTTCTCTTATGAAAAGTCAAGAAGAAAGTTTAGAGAAAAGCTCGGCATCATTGAACACGTCAGCGATACAGTCGGGTACAGAAGATGAAGCTGGCAGTGAGAGTATAGATAAACTTAAAGCAGAAGTGTCGTGGCTGAAGAAGTGTGCCAAAAAGAAAGATGCACAGTTGTTATCTGTCAACAAGAAATTGCGTCTGTATCAGTCGGAACAAGAAACGTTGTCCATTGCCCCCAGTTCCATGGCGGATAGTGGTGACAAGACCCCC
This sequence comes from Dirona pellucida, assembly GCA_030265205.1. Classification (NCBI taxonomy): domain Eukaryota; kingdom Metazoa; phylum Mollusca; class Gastropoda; order Nudibranchia; family Dironidae; genus Dirona; species Dirona pellucida. The sequence continues at coordinate 13,018 of JARDUL010031083.1, read as the reverse complement.
TCCCAAATGTCACGGTTTGATAGCAGGTCAACCGTCTGTATGGACGATGTGCAGGATTTGAATGAGAAATTGCAACAGAGTGAATTTGCCAAGGATTCGTATGAAGTGGATGTCAGAGAGTTGGAAATTAAACTGGACAGCCTTCAGGAGGAGAATTTGACTCTTCGCCATGAGGTGGAAGATGCTCAAGAAGAGATTCATTTCCTGGCTAGAGACAAACGGGCCCTTGAAAATTGTGTTTTCGACATCAAAGATTTGGTCAATACGCAAATGGTGGAGCAGCTGGTTGGAGAGGATCTTCTGTATTCCACGGCGGAATCTGTCAGGCTTACCGTGGAGGAGAAAGTAGCAGCTGAGAAAAAATTGGCAGACGTGGAAGCTTGGATGGACGAAAGCGACAAATCAAGACAGTCAGTATTGGGTGAGCTGGAGGACAGCAAGGAGACGATAAACATACTCAAGTCAGAAGTTGATCCCCTGAAACAGGCGTGGAAAGAAGCTGCCAGTCAGTTAAAGGAATCTGAAAATTCAAAGATGGTTTTAGAAGAGCAATTCAATTCCTTGAAATTCCAGATGGAACAAATGGTGTCCAGTGGTGAGAAGGAAGACTTGCAAAATCTTGTGAGAGAGTCAAGTGTCACTGTCAAACAGTTGCAGAGAGAGAAAGAGGACTTGAAAGAAAATGAAGAGCTCTTGTCACAGCAGCTCATGGGTTTGAAAGCGGCCCACCAGCAGGTCATTTTAGACACTGAAGCTCGTGAAACTCAAATGACTGTTCAATTAAGTCAGTTACAAGAAGAAAGAGAATCGCTGTCACAGAAACTCCAGAATTCTTCGGAGGAGTGTTTCCACATGAAATCACATCAACAGGCATCTGAAGAATACATTGGCCAGTTGACATCACGATTGAAAGAAATGGAAGATATTCATGTCTCTAAGAATGAAGAGCTCTCAACTAAATTATCAGAGGCAGAAGCAAGTATTGATAAGTTGACTAGAGCTAATCAGGAACTTTTGAATGAAGTTGATGGCCATAAAAACACGGTGCAAGGACTTGGAGCTGAAGTGGAATCTCTAAAAGTCTTCATTCAGAATTCACAAGAAGAAAGGGACAGTCAACGAGAATCCTTGTCAAATGAACAAGCTGACCTTGAACTCAAGGTCAATGATCTCAGGACAATGCTCAAAGCCAAAGAATCAAAACTATCTTCAACGTCAGCCCAGTACGATGAACTGGCTGTTTTGAATGAGAAGGTGCAGACTGAACTGTCCAGAGTTGTAGAAGAAAATCACAACCTACAAAGTCAAATGGGCCAATTCCACAAGGCAGCCAATCAGAAGCAAGCTGAAAATCAAAATTTGCTGGAACAGTTCAGTCAGCAGGAAGTTGTTTTAGGTCAGATGAAGCAGGAAAATTTTGCCATGCAACATGAATTGTCGCAGCAGATGATGATAGAAACCATGCAGTTGAGGAAAACTATAGATGAAGAAAAGTCCCTCTCTGAACACTCTGAGAAAACAAATAAAGTACTGGAGGAAGAAGTGGAGAAATTGAGATTTGAAAATGGTCAGTTGAATCAAAATGTGACAGTGCTAGAGGAGAAAGTGAAGGATTTTAGGGAAGCTTCAGAAAGATATGCAGCTGAACAAGAGCAGGTGAAACACAAGTTGCTCGGTACTGAAGAAAATGCTCAAAAAGGCATGGAGGAACTGGCGTATCTTAAGAAGGATTTGGAGACAAAACATGAAACAATTTGCCAGCTGCAGAATGAGATCAGCATCCTGTCTGAAAAAGCCAAGCTGGCAGGTGAAAAAGAAGAAGCACTTGCTGTTCTGCAAAAAGAGTATACTGCCAATAAGGAGCTACTCAATTCTCTTGAACAAAATATGACGACAGAGCGCTTTGCTGCCTCACAGCATATTCAAAGTTACGAGGAGGAATTGGCAGCCTTGAAAACAGAAATGTCTTTGAGAGAAGAGGCGGCCAAAAGGGTTGTGGACTTGGAACAGCAGGTGGAACAACTTCACCATTTAGAAGACCAACTGTCACAACTGCAAGTGGAAAACGCGGATCTAAAGTCGCACAGTTGTGATCTGGAGAGCCATTTGCAAAGGAAAGACGTCGATCTGGAAGAATGCAGGACCAGACTTGGGGACTTTGAGGCAGAGATAAAAAACAATCAAAATACCATTTCGGTACAAGAAGGTGAAATATCAAACCTGCGTCTTCAACTGGAAACAAATGATGCCAGTGTTATCACTTCCACTGAGTCGTTTTCTAAAGAACAGGAGAGATGTAATCAGCTACAGCTTGAGGTAAATGACCTCAAGTCGGTTGTGGAGGTGAAAAATGGCGAGATTACCGCCTGGTATAACTATATGGAAAGTTTTAAGCTAGAATATACCAATGTGACTGACCTTTTGAATTCAAGAGACGCATGTCTCGCTGAGCTAACCAAAGAGAAAGAAGTTTTGCTCGGAGAGAAAGAGGAAACAAAGAACGTCATAGCCGGGCTGGAGTCTGAGAGAACGCAACTGCAGCAAGAGGTTTTGGAATTGAAGTCAGAAAGAGATGCAGTCGAAGACAAGTTGAAAGGGGCCGAGTCCTCAGTAGGCAAGTCACAGTCACCTGACTTAACGGAATTGAAAAACAAAGTCAAAGCACAACAGACAGCAATGAAAAAGAAAGACGCCAAAGTCGCGGCCATGGCCAAAAAGCTGGAAGCTTCTCAGGCGAAGGTGAAAGAACTGAACGAATGTCTTGCGCAGCAAGATCTTGTTTCTCAACACGTTTCTCCTCAAGGTTCTGCCTCTGAACTCAGCCTGAATGAATCTAGTCCGCCAGAAATTCACGCTGACACCATTCAGATGGTTTCAAGCGTCCCCCTGTGTTCATCTACCCCAGTCCCACCATTGGAAACTTCATCTTACTTCCAGCCTTATGGAAGTGATAGCAGTCAAATGTTTGAAGTCAGTCACGTCCCTCCAACGCCAGGACAAGGCAGCGCCACCCAAGGGGATGTAAGGATGGGAGTTTATGATTTGATACTTTTGCGCCAGTTGTGCACCTTTTTATTTTCTTAATTCTAATAATAATTAATAATTATGTTTTAATTCCTTTTGCCATTTTATTTCATTGCAATTTTTAAAGTTCTGAAAATTGAGAAAATATATTTGTAAAGGCTTTAAGTTTGCTTTTTTTATACACGTTTTCTATTTGAGTTTGAATTTGTAATTTGAACAAGACACCTATCTAAACTATGGAGACAATTTTTTGTTTCAATATATTATTCTTAGAGAATATACAAAGAAAAGATAAATATTACATTGTTTTTAAATGACATGGAATTTCCTCATTCCATTAAAAGTAACAGATTGTGCTGGCTTGAATACATTTCATAATCCATTAGCAGCCATCTTGTTTCCCCCATTTGGTTTATAAAGATTGCACCTCTAACTGAGCTTTAACTAAAACAAATCATTCACGTTTACTTTAAGAATGAAAAAATTTGCAATGATGTAGGCTTCGTAACAAACTTATTTGAATTGTTTGCATAATTTGAGTGTGGCTAAAATTACAGCTGTTATAAAATGGAAGGAAAGTAAAAAACGTGAAAGAAATAATTTATTCCTATTAGTATTAGTCTTAAATGAGTTAAAGACATTGGAATTGACTTATGACTACCGGTACTGTAAAATGGAAATTCTAATGGGTAACAGATTACATTTGGAAAGAAAAACAAAAACCGAAGACGGAAAAAAAATAATACTTATGTTTAATTTATAATCATTTTGTGATGGGTATGTTTAATGATTGTTGTTACATTGATAGAGATATATATATATATTATATTTATACATTTTATTTCCACAATTAATGCCATTACTACCAGCCACATTACTGTGGTACTACCACAACCCATTTCTGTTTATCCTTGATTCTATTCATTCCTATTCAAAAGGAGCCTCTGCATGCCAAGTACTCATACCAATTAGCTGTTATTTGTATTTACTATTACTCTTATTATATAGGTTGTAAATTTCTACCCAAATTCAATACCATCTAGACTTTGAACTGAAGTAAAATGATGAGGGTTTGGGGGGTGGGGGGAAGGTTGGTGGTGATAGAATGGCTAAAGAACAGTGCTATACTGTTGTTGTAGTAGTAGATGTCAAATCAGATCTTTACAATATTATTATGGTAGGAAATAGTGGCACCGGTGGTGCACTGTTTGAGTCACTCGCCTTTTTCCAATTGAGGAACTTGCATCAAGATTAAATAAAAAATTTTATGAGAAAGACATATAATATGCCATTGTAGAGTCCCTATAGTAGAGCTTGCTACATATCTTCATAGCTATAATGCCATAACAGCAACTAATAATTGGAGGCCATAGAAATATGTAGGATCTGTATCTTTCTTTTGACAAATACTGCATTTAACTTTGACATCATTAGACTAAACACTAAATAACACTCAGTCCAAAACTAATGGCACTAAGTCCAAAACTAACGGTCATTTAAAAAAGTTTTTGACCGTTTGGGTCCCATTCCAGCACTGTGGGCTGATCCCCTGCTTGCCTTAAAATCTTGATCCAAGGATTTTCCAGCTCTGTATCAGTATCAGGCCATGTGTACTAGTAGGGCACAGACTTTTACTTAACCTGGATACGTTTTACCTGGGTCTGCGCATTGATCAGTGCCTTCTGTCTTGTACTCTGTCCGCAGCCAGACATAGAGCTGGTCCCTACACTGTTTGATGACGGTTCTAAAGGGAACAGATATCAAATAGGATAAGATTGTTAGAAGGTTTTCCCCAGCAACTCGACCTTGCTATTCGGGAAGTACCGAAAACAAATCATGAGATTCCTTATTCACCATTGGAAAGTTGTTTGTCACGGTCATTTTTACTCATAATAGAACGACCTCGGGGAAATGGAAAACCCATCCAACGGTTTTGACCTATAAACAAAGGTCCCATTGTATATGTTTCTACTTATTATGTCCAGTAATGGTAATTGGAAATAGTGTTTGTCTGAAATGATTGAAGCTGCCTAAAACAAGTCAGTGGATTGGATTTGAATGGTTTGGAGTGTTTGTGTTGATTAATACTAAACTAAACCGGGCCTTCCCATTGGATGTAATGACTAAATAATGAAGCAGCATGATGACACACCCTCTTCATTTCACCTTGACCTACATTAACCTGCATGATATGCTATTGATGTATCTAGATATATCTCTTGTTTGAATGAAAGTAGTGAAAAATGAAAGTTACAGAAATTTAGTGTCAGGTTTCAGCATCAAAGATATATCAAAGATATATATATGTTAATATTTTATGAAGGAGATCATTGTTGAAAAGATTGTTATTATATATCTCTTCATGTGAATTTTAGCGTTAGGTTTGAGAGACAAAGGTGTATATTAAATGAAGAAGTTCATTGTGGAAATGATTATTATTATTATTATTATTATAAATCTCATTAGCCGTTGGAAATTGTTCTGTCATTTAGACTGGTTGGCAAAAGAAAGAGATAATTAATTACATTCCTATTCTGTTTCAAAAAGAATAGAAGATTTGGTCAGTGTAATGAATGATAATAGCACTGTGTTATATTAGCTTTCTTTTATTCTTCTTTGGGATTTCTTACCTTTGTCCTAGTTCTAGTCAAGTCACGTCTACTCTAGTGACGCCAGGATGTGGTGATGGAAGTGTAATTATGCCATGACATTTTTCAAGACATTATTTTAATGCACTCACAATTTTTAAACATTAGTCTATGTTATATATGAAGCACTCATGGAAAAAAAGTTTGAAACTGTCCAGAAAGAAAAGAAGCGAAAACCCCTTCAAAACTATTGAAATAATTTAGATATAATATATTTGTATATATTATGTGCTTGTGTGTGTGTGTGTGTGTGTGTGTGTGTGTGTGTGTGTGTGTGTGTGTGTGTGTGTGTGTGTGTGTGTGTGTGTGTGAGAGAGAGAGAGAGAGAGAGGCTTTCTTTATATTGGTAGATATTGAGTCTTTGCTTGAGAATGAATCCAAGAACCTGTGGGATTGCCAGCGTCCTTTCCTGCTTATGTTTGGCTTGAGTCTTCTGTAGACGTATAAAAATAACAAGTTGAAACTGGTACACCACTGAAACTCTGGCAACTGATGGTCTGTCGAGTCATCTGTTTATTATGTCTGGACAAAATTTGTCTCTGGACGGCCACAGTTGACGCAGTTTTTAATATGCACTCTCTTGAATAATCGCAATGCACTTGTTTACTTCGTTATGAGATTTTAAACTCATTTTCTCAATTAGTGGTGATATTTATTATATTATACTAATGCACCAGCACTCGTATCTTCGTATCTATATTTCATTCATTTGTCAAATTTCACATTTTTACCTTGTGCAATTTCATAAGTTTCTGTCATGGTGCTTTGGAGAAACACTTTCATGATTTTTGAGTTAGTTTTAGACCAAAGAAAATATGGAATGAAGTCATATCTACGTAAAGATTATTTGATGCACAGAAGAAAAGGAGTTTTGGTAGAAATTTGTTGGAGGAAATTAATTTACAATGATTGAACACATGCCACTGAAACATGTCATAGGTTTGGACAAAGAAAGTTACGGTTGGATACAAAAAAAAGTAGAGTTGGAGACAGTAGAGTTGGAGATGTGTTTTTGGATAAGTTATAATCTAGCTATTTATTTCCTGTCATTTTACCTTAATATTCGGGAAGTAATAATAATAAATGACATTTGTAAAGCGCTATGCCCTATTCAGAAACAAGCTCATATCGTACTGAAAAAAATGATGAATCTTTGTTTTCAACGTTGATGAATGTCCTGTAGATCTGTAAATTCCTTTTTCAATGTCATTTCATCGCCTTAGTTCCAAAAATATAATGACCTTTTGAGTTTTCAAACTAAGTGATTTTTGCTATTGATATTATTGAATTATAAGGAATGCGTCCACAGTGGAGTTGGTTTGACAAAATGTTTTATTATCAAGCTTTGTAACCAGAGTTGTCAGAATATCAATGGTGTACCCCTAGACTTAACCATGTGTGTATGTCTTGTATTCATTCCACTGCCACTTACCAATACTATTCATTGTTTCAAAACATGTTTATAATGCATTTATCCTGTAAAACCATCCTTTGCTTCTTATCTAAATATCTTATCAATGGAGTGTGATTTGAAAAATGGATTTTATGTATATGACCAATTTCAGAAAGAGTTTGAAATAAGTGTTAATGGCGAACAATGTGAAAAATAAATTATTTTTAAGCAGATTGTATTTAATGACTACAAAACAGAAACACCTTCATTTGGTAAATATCTCACTTGAGAAATTGATTGATAATGCATGTTATTTGAAGGAAGGGCTCAGCTCAAAATATGACCATGCCAGTGTTGGTAAGGACATCTGATGAAAATGAAAATTGGGAATTGCTTAAATAGAGGATTCATTGCATACTAAAATATGAAACCCTGGACTAGGATTTGGTAATCACTGTCATTGAGGAATAGCATTTAGATTGTAATTTCTTGTATTTGTGTTTGATTACTACTAAGACAAAGACTCCCCAAGCATAAAGTTGACTCTTTCCTCTTAAAAACATTTCAGATTTCTTTGCTGCAACAAAGCTTTGATGAAAAGACGACACACGACGCTCACAGTGTTGATGAAGTGACCAGACTCACGCAAGCTTTGGAAACTGCTGAAGAGATGTCCCGAAATCAGGCAGCCACGTTATCCCAGCTGACAGACTCTCTGAGAGATGCTGAATCCAGGGTAGAGATGGCAGAGCAAGCCAAAGATTTTGCCGAAAAGAGAATCGTTGAATTGGATACTTTGATACAGGAGGACTTATCGGTCAAAGAGAGTTTGAAAGCTCAGCAAAAGCAGCAGGAAGAATTGTTATCGGTGGAGAAGGAAGCTTTGAATGAGAAAATATCTGTCTTAGAAAAAGATAGAGAGGATCTGGCTACAAAAGTAACCCAGTTAGACGAAACAGTCATCAAAGAGAGAGAATGTCTTTTAGAAAGAGAGAAACAGGTAGAGGAGATTTCTAAGGAGTTGGAAGAGATGAAAGTACATGCCCAGACGTCAAATGCTTTGGTCGAAGAGCTGAAATCATCGTGCTCTGGAAAGGAACAGGAAGTAGAATTATTGATGTCAAAAACAGAGGAGGTTGTTTTGCTGCAGCAAGAGGTGCAGAGAATGACGGAAGAAATTGACGTCTTGCGTGGTTATTTGACTCAGTCCGAGAAGACGTGTGCAGAAAAGCATGACCAAGTAGAAGCCTTGAGCGAAGACTTGCAGAATTTCTCCTCGGTCAAAGAAACTCTCCAGGCCGAACTGCTCCAGAAATCGTCGTCTTTGGATCAGCAACAAACGGCATTTAATGAAGAGAGAAATTCATTGATATCTCAGGTAGAGGCTTTGACATCTAACTTGAATGACCTGGAGCTCCAGAGGGAAGAGTTGGCGATCTTGAAACAGAAATGGCAGGAAGTGGAGCAGGAGAGGATGCTCATGCTTGAGAAAATTGCCGGTCTAGAATCTGAGGCGGAAAGGGCAAAGGCGCTGGAGACAGAGATCGCGAGACTGAATTCTCAAAATGACGTTTTGTCTAATCATTCTCAGGCGGACGATTTTAACATGGATAGCCTCCGATCAAAAAGTGCAGAGTTGGAAAAAGAGGTGGCTGTATTGACGGGAAAGCTTGGTGAATCCGATGACCGTTACAATAGTGCAGTGAAAAGCGTTGAGATGATCACTGAAGAAAAAGAAACGATAACTCGTGAATTGAAAGTCTTGTACGAACAAATGATCGCTGCTGAGGACAAGGATGGTAAGATTTTAGAGCTGCAGGAAAAACTTGGGGACCAAGAAATATTCATGGCGTCAAAATTGACGGATCTGGAGGAAGTACGGCGGTCTCTGTCCGAAAAGGAAGCTGGTCTCTCGTTCACGGCCGAAGAGTCTGAGCAGGCAAAGTCTACCAACGACAGGATGAAGAATGAGGTAAAACATGGCTTTGTTTTTTGTACCATCATTGATGTAAGAAGTAGTAAGTCTTTAAGAGCCTTGAGGCCCATAGAGCCAGTCCTTATTGTAGTTTCTGTTTTGTGAATCGAAGCGGACAGATAGGACAAGGTCGTTATAAGGTTTTCCCCAGCAACTTGACCTTGCTATTCGGGAAGTACCGAAAACAACTCATGAGATTTCTTATTCACCATTGGAAATTTGTTTGTCACGGTCCTTTTTACTCACAATAGAACGACCTTGGGGAAATGGAAAAGCCATCCAACGGTTTTGTCCTATTGACAATACGTCATCTTTCTGGATAGGATGCTAGGTAGTATATGACAGATTACTTCTCCAGTACCCATTTACACACTTGGATTGATTGAGGCAATCCAAGTAAGGCCCTTTGTCCAAGGATAACAAGGCAACACTGTAATCCAGATTCGAACCCAGCGATCACATATCTACCAACAATTTAAAAATAAAATAAAATAAAGTTAACCAAATCACGACCATGAGACGCTCTTTTTTTGTGCTTTCTGTCAATTTTATTTGATAATAAGGTATCAAAACATGAAACATAACATTGTTTATAAATAGGTGTGAACAAAAAATGTAACTTATGATTGATGTTTTTTGCTATTGTTGCTTAGATTATCTCTCTCTCTCTCTCTCTCTCTCTCTCTCTCTCTCTCTCTCTCTCTCTCACACACACAAGACACACACACATAATTGTTCACACCCACACCCACACACACTCACTCTCTCACACACATGCACACACACACACACACACACACACACACACACACACACACACACAATGTGCTTGCTGTAGGTCTATTTGATTATTTAAAAAAATATATTTTTCCATCCATTTTACCGTTGCAGATTGAGGCCATGTCTAAGACAGTAGAAGACAAGAATCAAAAGATTCAGTTTCTACTTGAAAACATGAAAGAGATGGAAGAACGTTTGATGCAATTAGAGGAGGAGAGGCAAGCACAAGAGCAAAAACTCCAAGAACAGGAAGGAAAAGAAACAGTGCCTCCATCCTTGCCCGATTCGACAGAATTGGAATCTCTCAAACAGACTCTGCAAGAGAGGGAGTTGGTGGCGAAGAAGGCAATTGCCACAGCCAAGAAAATCAAATTTCAACTGAATCAAGCAAACAAGACACTGGAAGAGACGAGAGGGCAGGTGGAGGAGTTGAAACTGGTCAAGCAGGAGCTTGAGGCCAAACTGGCCGGCCAGGAAAACGACGTTCCTCCGAGTCATCAGACTATCTCTGCATCGACATCAGGACAGCTACAGCAACCACCTGAGGGTAATGGTACTGGAGGTGGTGACATCGGCGTAGGTACGTCGGAAAAAGAAGGAGCCCCTGTTCAAGAGGAAGTGGCTGTGAGAGAGGAAATGATGATGCAGACATCTGCCGATTCCAGTCTCAATCTGTCGGCAACTCCCGGTGCGTTTGATGCGTCTTTGGAGTTGGAGAGTTTACAAAGCCAGCTGGCCACTTACAAAGAATGCTGTGAGGAGCTGCAGAAACAAATGCAGTCTCAGGCAGAGTCCTCGTTCCAAATGGAATCCGCACTGAAGCAGAAGCAGAACGAAGTAGACCAGCTGGAAGGCGTGAAGGAGGGCCTGAAGTTGACAGTCACTGAACTGGAATCCTCCTTCCAAACACAACAGGACTCCCATGAACAGTTTGAAGCTGACGCTGTCCTGGCTCGAGAAGATTTGGAAAAGAAATGTGAAATCCTTGAAGAGCAGTCAAACCAGTGGAAGTCTTTCATGGACAGTCTGCAGCAGGAACATGCCGTCAAAGATGGGAAAATTCAGGAATTAATCGAGGAATTAAATAAACTGCAGCAAGAGTCTACAGATGCCTCTTTACTGAAGAACAGCTTAGAGGAGAAAGATCAGAAAGTGTTTGATCTCATGTCCCAACTGGAAACGGAGCAGTCGATGTTAAAGCAGACGGACGTGATTAAATGTGAGTTGGAAGCCCAGCTGAGGGCTTCTGAAGAAATGATACAGTCCTTGAGAAGCAACCTGGAAGGCAGTGAAGCAAAGATACTAGAGGCAGAATCAGCTTTGGCTAAGTCCCAAGACTTGGTTGGGGAGAAAGATAATTTCAGGAGTGATTTGGAAACTCAATTGAAGGCTTCTGAAGAAATGATGCAGTCCATGAGGAGTCATTTGGAGGTTGGGCAAGCAAAGTTGCAAGAGACAGAAGCAGCCTTAGCTAAATGTCAAGACTCGATCGAGGAGAAGGATCATGCAATTGAAACTCTCAACACTAATCTGCAACAGCTGAGATCAGACACCGATCTGCATGAGGAGAATTCACAAACGCAAATGATGAAATTGAACGAGCAAATGGAAGGTTTTAGAGTCAAAGTAGAGGAACTGACAGCATCATTAGAAATGGCGCAAAATGAAAGAGATATAGAAATAAAGTCATCGGAAAGTTTCAAGAAAGACATGGAGACTCAAGAGATGCAGATGAAGGATTTGAATGAGACTGTTGCGCAGCTGAAAGAGGAGCTTGACGAAGCCAAATCCAAGGAGTCGAATGAAGAAGATGGAGAACTGGCCAGTCTACAATCCACCCTGACACAAGTCCAGCAGCAAATAGTGGAACAAGGCAATCTCATTCATACCATGGAGAAAAGCATGAGTGGGGAAGGAGAAGATATCGGAGAGGGTAACGTTTCCCCTCAGGAGACGGATTTAAAAGAAGATCTGACCAAGTATCAAAACATGGTGGAAGAGCTCAACGCTGAACTTTCCTCTTTGAAAGCCGAGCAAGATCAAAAGATGAGTAGCGCAGCATCCAGCAGTGCTGAAGATGAAGACGTCACGATGAAAGAGCTGAAACTGATCTTACAACAAACGGTGTTGGAGAAACAGGAACTGGAAATGGAGAGAGACAATCTTCTGTCCGACACGGACAAACAGCTAGAGACGACCAGGAGAATGCAGGCGGTGATATCGGACAAGTTGAGCCAGGTTGAAAACGTCCAGGCTGCCTATGAACATCTCCAAACGGTGGTTTCGGCCCTGACCAGTGAAAAGGAGGAGCTTCTGATCACCATGGACTCCTTGAGGGGAGAACTGGAGGGCATGGAGCAAGTAATCTCCCAGATACAACTGCAGGAATCTGATGCTCGTCAAAATGCCATAAAGCTGGTGAGAGAGAAAGACGATCTGATTGGGAGGTTAAAGAGCGCAGAGTCAGAAATAATCAGCATGCAAGGAGAGCTTTCAGTCTTGAGATCTGCCACGCTGACTGCAGACTCATCATTATTGTCAGCCAGTGTGGATGAAAAACCTGTTGAATGGAGCCAGCGGATCGTGGAAGAAGCTCCCATGGAAGTTGCAGAACAGTTTCAACAAACATCAGCTCCAGGCTTGTACGCAGACGTTCAGAGGAGCGCGCGAGCCGAGGACCCTTCTTGGGGCGTCCAGATGGCAGAGAAAGAAGAAAAGTTGCGGGACGTTCAAGGCCAGCTTGAGAAAACCAGGGGCAAACTTAAGGTGTCTGAAGTCAAGTGTGAGAAGATGCTCATCAAATTGAAGAGCTTCAAAGACAAAAACGACAAGCTGCAAACGCGGGTAAGTTATATTTTCATATATATATATATTAAAAAATCATTTGTCAATCAATGACCTGAATTATTGTTATCGACTGGGAGGGAAGACTGATCAAGTAGCTTCATTTCTTCTTCAACATGGCCCAACAAGATGAAACCTATGTACTTTCCTAGCTTTCTAAGAGCTTTCTAATGACATTCAATCAAAACTTTTCATATGATCTCCATGTCCCTCCAATAATAGTTATTATAACAATAATAATAATAATAATAATAATAATGATAATAATAATAACAGCAATAACAACAACAACAACGATAATAATAATAATAATAATAATAATAATAATAATAATAATAATAATAATAATAATAA
>JARDUL010030972.1:0-12774 GCA_030265205.1 Dirona pellucida | reverse complement strand
CTCGATACCGCTCGGTGTCAATTGACGTTTACCCCTGTTTTCGTCAATTGGCACCGAGTCACTCGGTGCCAATTGACGCTACGTAAAATTAAACTTACTTTATAACTTTATATATAAACTTATTAAGCAAACTGGGATAAAGTAAAAGCACTGGCTCTTATAACGCTAATGATAGATAGATTTGGGCCGAGAGACATAAATCTGCAATCAGCTTGGGTTCGAGTCTGGTTTTCGTCATTGCCTTAATATCCTTGGTTTCGATTGCCACGGAAATCAGGATAAGCACCAGCTCTATTATTGCCATTGCTGGAAAAGGCTCTATGATCTATGTGCTATGACTATGATGAGTATGAGACTTATTAACAAACTTTTGTCCGCTAAGCTGTGAAGGCCTTGCTTTTCATATGGTACGCTTCAGATATTACAAGATTGATGGGTCTTTCTTCAAGTTTTTTTTATATAATGTACAGATTGTAAATGAAGGTACAGTGTACAATAATGACCAACATTTTATCATGCTCTATGAATATTTATATATATTATATTTATAAATGTATTTGATCTTTTTTTCACAGAAACAAAGTAGCATTCATCACTGGTGGCGGTTCTGGTATTTGCTTTGTTATTGCAGAAATTCTAATGAGGTAAAGTAGCTTTGTATTGATATGAATTTTCTCATCTTCTCTTATGTTTTGCATAGCAGATTGATGTAAAGCTTTCAGTAAGAAAAAAAATTAACAGATAAAATGCAATGCATAACTTAAGATTAATCATTAGTCTTGCAAAATTAGAATTTACCTCATCAATGACCCTGAAGAATTTGATTTTGATTGAAAAATAATTGATATTAGATTTGAATAAGTATTACAGTGGACTACACATAACTTGAAATCTGTTAAACTGATGAACTTGTTTTTAAGTCCCCATGCTATTTTTATAGTAAATGTTTTCACCACTGGAAGTCCAATTTCTAATGACAAGGAGAAACGACTCATGATGCCATCAAATCATTCATGCTCTCAAATCATTGACTCATCTCCTGTGACGTTCTCATAACATGGCCTTGGTAGGACTTGCCTAGTCGGCGGATAGGCCCTTAAGTTTCACAATTGTACATCTTTGTGAAAACTTTTAGAGTATTTAGAAGGTGGCTAATACCAATTCTATTTCATTTGTTTTCTGCACAGACATGGATGTGATGTGGCAATATCAGGAAGAAAAATAGACCGCCTTCGTTTGTCTGCGCAAACACTTTCTACGGCAACTGGTCAACAATGTCTGCCTATTCAAATGGATGTTAGAAAGGTCAGTCTGGTATTGTCTTTACATCAGACAACACTGTTGTTTGCTGCTTTATAGCTTTTTATATCTGCTATTGACTTAGAGCCTTTTGTCCTTACCATGAGACTGGACTGGGAATGTGATGCAAAAATAATGATTTATGACATTTTGTCATCTTCTATTTCTGCTCTGTTTCACATGATAAGCAATAGGAATAGACATGTAAGAAATTTTTTCATCCTGTGCATGGGATTTTCTTTGACCTTTAACCTACACATGAGTCAGGGTGGCAGCATAGCTCAGTTGGTAGTGAGTCGGTCATTTGATTTGTTGTGTTTGAGTCTTACTTAATATGTTTAAAAAGAAAAAAATTGTCCCCAATTTTTGCTTGGTCTGGAGCACAAATATTGAAAGATTTCGGATGTTTGGCCCAAGGGTGTTGACAGGTAATAACTTTGTTGATAGGGATAGCTTTTGTAATTTCTTGTGGCACAGTAGCTGACGGTAAAATAGATTTACAAAGATAGACCTTAATTATTTATTTTATTTTCTTCCCCAGCCACAAGATGTGATTAATGCTGTAGAAAAGTGCCTTGAAAAGTTTGAGAGAATTGATATTTGTGTCAATGGTAAGTTTGTATCATGTGATATAGTTTGCAGTTTCTTTTTGTTTTTCCCCTTAAGATGACATTTATTGTTTCAAAGAAACTTCTTCACATATCTGGGCAATGGAAGTGAGTTTTTATGCCCCTGTGTTAGTATCATGAATGTGTAGACATTGAGTAAATGAGTGTGAGAGGAGCAGCATTATTTATACTTTGATCTCTGAATTAGCCAGTAAAGTACCATCCTATTGATGAAAGTTATTCAAAGAGACTGAGAAATAGGCCTGTTGTAGTTTTTTTGTTCTCAGGAAAGTCTTAGCTGTAGTAGAGACATCCGAATAGATGCCTTTACCAAAATGAGTTGCCATTCAAAACATTACTGTTCAAAACATGTTTTTTATGTGTGCAGTTGAGATGCCTATTGCCTCAGCACTAGTTAGTTAATTTACACAATGATCTTCAGAGAATTTGACTCATACAAATAAGAAAATGCCTCACAAGCGTTATGTCTCGTCAAACAATTAAGAGGAAGCAGTTTACAAAAATGGACATTTTTATTTTAAAGTTAGGATTTCACCTATACTTATGATTTGGGGTAATGTTAATTGACCTGGGTCTATCAGCGGTTTTTTTCATGTGTAAAAATCCAATACTGTTTATCCCAAATGACTGGACATGATAGTTTGATATCCTATTTAATACTATTTCAATGCTTTCATTTTCATTCCATGTATCCAGGTGCAGCAGGCAATTTCTTATGTCCCTTGGAGTCCATGTCTTTCAATGCCTTTAAAACAGTCATGGAAATTGACACACTTGGAACATACAATGTTAGCAAAGTGGTTTTTGATAAATTTTTCAAGGTGGGTTACATTGTTCATTCATTGAATTTTTACTATATTATTTTAAAAAAATAAAAAAATTCATTTAATTTCTTTTAAACTCTTGTTTTCTCATGATAAAACATGTAAAGGTCACTTGAGATTTGAAAAGGAATAGCTTTGTCAGTCAAAGTATGATTGTGATGAATGATTTTTCTAATGTTTTTGGTAAGACAAACGAGTGGCTCTATGTGATGATTGTCTTTATATATATATACATATATGTATATGTGTAAATTTATTTTGGTTTGATTCTATTTTGCTGTTAATGGTGAAAGGCAGTTCAATGGCAGTCATTTACTTTAGCTGACGTTCTGAAGATTCAAAGACCCTGCTTGATAGTTTAGAATATAGTATTTGTGTCAAACGTCTTGAGACATATACTTTTGTGTTTGAGTCTTATCTCTGTCAAATGATGATGAACTCTGATGATCGACTAAAAGAAAGGAATTATTTAGGTAGCTCATCTCACCCTTCCCCCCTATAATTTCTCAATTGACCTTAGACACAAAGGCTACATAAATCTGTTCATTGGCTTTAGTGGTAGATACAGGGCTGATCTCAATAGTGCATTGTTGACCAATTAATATCTTTCCATTCGTTAGGTTCTGTAAGAAACAGAAAAAAACCCAGCAAAATGTTAGACTCCTTAATGCTCATAATGGTCTCTGTTTTTAGATTTGAAAATATTTATCTTATAGTATAGGACAGATGGTGTATAACAGATAGTTTTTCCTTCACTGGCAGGCTAATGGAGGTGTCATTATCAACATAACAGCGTCACTCCATTACAGAGGCACCATACTACAGGCTCATGTGGGCAGTGCTAAAGCAGCAATTGGTAACAATTTACATCCTTGTGTATTGCTAAGATGCTAAGATGTTGTTAGTAAATAGTAATTAGTGAATGACATGATTATATAAAAACAAAGCGTATGTAATGAGGTTAGAAATACAAAATAAAATTCAAAACGCTGAGTGCAATTGACGGTGAAAAAGAAAGTGAAAGATACAATCAGTAAACCAATTTTCCAAAAACACTGGCAAATAAAAATCTGTTTTTAGATACTTGTTTTGTATGACTTATCTTTAGGCTAAATATACCCAAAAAAACTGATTTGTATACAAGAAAGCGATTTTTTTCAAATTTATTCATTTATTTTATTTGTTTTCCAGTTAAGCTTTTGGTTTTTATATTTTTAAAAAATCAGCTACTTTCCATCACTGCCTGCAACACAGTGTTGTCAGAGTTCCAAGGGAATTCGGAAAAATGGCTGTTATTTTATGATTTCTGTAAGGTCAGAAGAAAAAAATAAATAGATAGGTTGTCAAATTCATCCTTGAAATCATGAAGTTTGAAGGTGTTTGGGAAAATGTAATTGTAATAGTAATGATCACGCAAGAATAATCTACCATCCTGTTATGTTTTAAAAAATTTACCTTTGACCTTTAACTTACTTGTGAGTTATGAGTACTTCTTTACACTTCTTAGTTTTTAAGATCATCATCAAAAATGTTTCTGACTAACTCTCATTTTAAACTGATCAACATCTGTGAGTTAATTTCTGTGACATCAACACCAACATTTATCAAGTTCAAGTTATTTCTGGCAAGATACATTTTTTTTAATGCTTATTTTTTTCTCCGTTTCTTTCAACTAAACCAGAATACCTGACTCGCCATCAGGCTATGGAGTGGGGACCCAAAGGAATACGAGTGGTTTGTGTTGCCCCTGGTCCGATCGGTGACACTGAGGGAATGAGCAGGCTAAGTAAGATACTTGTATTTCCACTCCTCTTTTTAAATTTTAATTTCTTTTTGTGTTTGGTTTTGGTCAAATTTTAATGGCAGGCAAGCTAGCTTATCAGATGGTCACTTCTCACACACTATCCTGGCCACAGATGATTATAATTACATAGTCAGAGCCGGTGATGCCTTTGGTTTGAGAGGTCGCAGGTTCAAATCCCGGTGGAAGCACTGGTTTTTTTCTCAAGACCTCAAGACATTGCGGCGCTGCTCTGCGGCTGACTCCTGGGTTATTCCGGTCTACCCTCGGAATAGACCCCAAAGACAAATATCCCTGTGGGATGTATAAAGGGAATTTTATTATTTTTTAATTTATTATTCTTGGTTTGTAATGTTTCAGATTCAGTAGACATTAAGTGTGGTAATTATCTCTATCATATATACTGCACTATTTTTAATTTTCTACAGTCTACAGCCAGCTATCAGACCGCAAGTTATACGACATGTTCACTTAACCAACAGAGTTGCTAGGGAACAAAATAAATTACTAAATATTCCCTATTGTCTATCCAACATATTCACTTTTCCGACTCCATCGGCATATTTTGGAACTTAATGGATATTTTATCATGATATTTATCACCACTCGTCCGACAAACAATCTCATTTCAAACACATGACTACACCAGATTTTCACACTTTTATGCTAAATCTAGCAGAAATTTATGAAAATCGCATCCTACTGCAAGACTGCAATGATGATAGACACGTGGTTTGCAGACGATACAGTATACAGTCATATAAGGTAATTAATTATCACCTGCAGGATGTCACGGACAGCCTCTACTCGTCACCAGCTAAATTCACATAATATATGACATGTTCACTTATCCGACACTTTTAATTGTGACGTACAATGTTGGATAACTGGCAGTAGTCTAGTTTTTATTTTTTTCCAATTTGTTTATCTAAATGTTTGTTTTGTAAAAAAAGAACAACTCAATATTTTTCTAAAAGGTGGAGGTGTGCCCTTAGAAGCTATCCTTCAAAGCATCCCTGTACGTAGATTGGGCACAAAGGCAGAGATAGGAGAAATCTGCCTGTTTTTGGTGTCGGATATGGCCGGATACATAACTGGAACAACAGTGTTGGCGGATGGAGGAAATTGGATGTCAGGCGGGGACGAGGAAAGACGTATGGAAATGTACAGGGCCTTTACATCTAAGATGTAAAAAATATGTCACAATTCAGTTGAATAATTAATTACAATTTGTAAATTTTATGATCCCTAACAGTGGAAAAGATACAAGATAAGATATTCAATAGGTAGTTATGAATTATTCTATATTGTATATATATTTTTCTAAAAGGTGGAGGTAGGTCCTTAGAAGCTATTGCTCAAAGCGTCCCTGTTCGTAGATTGGGCACAAAGACAGAGATAGGAGAAATCTGCCTGTTTTTGGTATCGGATATGGCTGGATACATAACTGGAACAACATTGTTGGCGGATGGAGGAGCTTGGATGGCAGACGGGGGCGAGGAAAGACGTATGGAAATGTACAGGGCCTTTACATCTAAGATGTAAAAAATGTGTCACAATTTAGTTAGATAATTAATTACAATTTGTAATTTTGTAAATAGTATGATCTCTTGTAAGCAACGTTTGTCCTTGTCCAAAAATTGTATTTCACGCCTAACAGGCAGCGTGTGGCGTATTGAGTGTTGAGTGTTCCGTTGCTTACCTCGAGGTAAATGTGCTACTGTAAAGCGCTTAGAGCATGGTGATGATCGTTGATAAGCGCTATATAAATTCCATTTATTATTAATAGAAGTGAAAAAGATACAAGATAAGATGTTCAATAGGTAGCTATGAATTATTCTATATTATCTGCCCCCTCCACCCCCACCTCACTCTTTCCCTCACTCTTACCTCATTTTATTTAGATACAATTGAAAATAAATTGTAATCAGAATCTTATCCACTTATTTATTAAATACATAATCTTGGCTTTTGTAACAGTAACATTGATATATGTTTGCAATCTGTGAGATTATATACTGGTAATATAATGATAATAATAATATTCAAGTTGCCATAACCAGCTTTTTCTGATAACTTTTTTGTAGTGTGTAAGATAATTTGAAATTTGATTACAAATTGTATTATTATATATTAAATTGCTTTATAATAATAATAATTGTTGACGTGGGATGAATTAGGTCATAAAAAATGTCACCTGTTCTTTCCTCATCCAAACCCCCCCCAAAATACAAATTCACACATCATGTCTTTCAAAATGTTATTATTTTTGTTAACTCCTCTTATGAGTCAGGCGGACCATGCTTTGAGTACTACTGGGTTTGAGGATTTAATTCTTCTTCCTCGCCTCTCAATACTCTCATACGTTTATCAGCAATTTAAAAAAAATTAAATTATAATTGTTTTTCTTCATCAATTGACACGCATTTTTCATGTTCCATCAGATGTACCAGATTACTCTCTACTATAATAAGCAAATAATTACTTACCGAGTCTCATCAAAGTGGTATTGGTATGACTTTTTGTTTGTTTGTTGTTTGTTTTTGTTTTTTTGTACAGCGTGGGGATGGTCCAGTTACTAAATAATTTTTCACGATTGTTATTATAATAAATAATGTGCCACAAGCCTATCCGAAGGGAGCAAACTGTTGTTGACAAAAGTGATAATATTTGATTGATAAAAATGTTGAACATTATTTTCATGTTTTCAAACTTGAGAATGCAGAGGAATGGTTGAAGTATGATTTGTATTCAATGAAAATTTATCTTATTCCAATATAATGTCATAGTAAATACAAAGTCAAAACTAGAGTTGTCTTACTTCTTTTTTATGTCGTTAACCCCTTCACTGCCAAGCAAAAATACATTAACAGTGCATTATCTATTTCATTGGAGGCGAGGCGGTCAGACTCTGGACCTAGGTGGAAAAATGGGTACCAGCTTGCAAATGGGGAAGTAATCTGTGATAGACCAGTGTCCTATCCAGAAGGGTGACGTATTGTCACTCTGTCCGCTTCACGTTATGGAAACTGGAATAAACACAGGGTCTATGGGCCTCAAGGCTCCAAAGGACTTTACTTATCTATTTCATTGGCTTAGTTGGATGAGCACCCTACAGAGCTTGACATATGGCTGGCACCTACACTGCTTTTTGCAGTATAAAGGGGTCTCGATAAACAAACAAATTATTCCAAATACAATATTTCTGAGAAACATTTTGTTGTGGTGATTGCTGACTGGTTCCTAGTACTTGGTCAGCTTACCATTACCAGGCTCTTCATTAACTTCATAACACTGATCAGCATACATGTTGGTTTCAGTTTCCTATGTCAGGGGTTCTGAGGGATTCAGGACTGAATAAATGAAAGTTGTCAACGACCCCTTCATCAGATGGAAGACTATGAACAGTGCACAATTGTTCCATGAGGGGTTCAACAAGTGGTACATGGTAACGTGTCCAAATGATTTAGCAATTTGTTGAATTAACTGCTTTTGAGTGTATGCATATTCATATAGATTCAGTCGATTGTTTCGTTCTCTCTCCCTCTCGGAGGCCTAGTAGTAGTAGTTAGGACAGAGCAGACTCTCATGGCGAAGGTTGTGTATTTGAATCCTATCCCAGTCATTTCGTTATTTTTCTTGGTCAAGAAACTTGACTCAGTTGACCGACCTAGGTGTAAAAATTGGGTACCAGCTTCAGTTTGCAGCTGGAAGTAATCTGTGAGAGACCAGCGTCCTATCGGTGTCATTAAATAACACTCCACCACTATAGATAAGATGGGTTCGATCAATGTCTAAGAAATAAGTAATGTCCTTGTAGTTGTAGTGTCACATTTTAAATTCTGAAATGGTTGATAAAGTCTTGCCCACCATAAAAATTATGTCAAAGAGAAGAGAAAAAAATATATGAAAAAACCCCAAAACAGTATGTTAAGTCCCATTCATTTTTTATCAAGCAAACACAGACTGCACTGTGTCAACCTTTTCATTCTTTTGTCACAGAGGACGTAACAAAGGAAGTATAAAGAAAATAAGAAGTCAAGGACATTCAAAATAAGAGTATAAAATCAAAACTTTATTGAAATGATTGTCAACAAGTTAGTAACATAACATCAGACAAGAATAACACAGTAAAAAACCCTTCTAAATCATTTTAAAATTTTGATTAAAAAAAACGGATGTTCGTGACGAGGCATTTTAAATGCATTTGATTCCACGTCTATTTACTGTATACTAAGTACAACAAAAACAAATGAGTAAAAAATTTAAATCAGCAAAAAAAAAAAGAAAAAAAAAGCAATGTGCTTGGGTGTGGACTCTACGTCTTTGTGTTTATATGCCAGTTGTGTGTCCTTCATAGCCTTAAGGCCCATAGAGCCAGTGCTCATCCCTGGACAGAGTGACAATGTCCACCCTTCAGGACACTGGACTAACCCAGATTTCTTCCCCAGTTTCAAGCTGGGACCCACTTCTATACCTGCGTTGAGTGAGGAGTAATGTTTCTTTTTCTTGCTAAAGAAAAACTACCGGGTGACTGGGGTAGCATTTGAACTTATGACCTTCACTATAAGAATGAGAGTTCATGGTTTTAACTAATCGGTCATCGCGCCTCCTGATGCCAGTTGGGGAATGTCCAATCTGGCCGTCCCTTTTTGTGCAATGGTCTCTTGCTTTGAAACCTATCTTAGCAAACAGAAAAAAAACTTGACTTTCGATTGCATCAGGCTCTTAGACGAATTTAGAGGAACCTCTGCAGTGACATACACATTAAATACAACTAGATAATACTAATACATACCGCAGTAAGTCCCAAATTTTTTATAATAGACTCAAAATGAAGGAAAATATTTTTTGGGTTAGATGACATTGACACCATGAGGGATTTAATTTTGAATGTTACGACTATTTCCATGACCAGATTATAACATTCATCTTCTTTGCATCTAGGTTCTCATGGAGGTGAATATATATCGCAGTTTATTTTGATTTTGATTTCTATGACCAGATTATAACACATCTTTTTTGCGTTTGGGTTCTCCTAGAGGTGAATATATATATATATATATCATAGTTTATTTGGATTTTGATTTCTATGACCAGATTATAACATACATCTTTTTTGCGTTTGGGTTCTCATGGAGGTGAATATATATATCATAGTTTATTTGGATTAAAACCCTCTAAATGCTGAAAATTAACCATCAACAAGCTAGTATTAAAATATAGCCAAAGCTCTAATGAAAACCCACTATGCTGTAAATGAAAAAGACCTATCCATGTAATAAGAGGAAAGGAAGAAAAAAAAGAAGCCACATTAGATAACTTACATCAGGCGCCGTTGAAATTATGTCATATTCAGATAAACATGTTTACATTGATAGACCAATTGACTTTCTCCTCAATATGCCGAATTCTCCAATGTTTGATGAGAGCAGAAAGAGAAATAAAGTAATGCTGTAATGGCGAATAGGTTTTATGATTGTTTCTTGGAGTTGGAGTGTAAAAATTTAATTTTCTTAGAAATGATGGTGCTAGTCTACAATCATAAAATCTGTATACCTTCCCAGAGTTTTATTCCTTCAACTTCAACTATGCTCATCAAATATTGGAGGCTTTTTCATAGCGATATGATGGTATAGTCAATTGGTTAAGATAACAGATATATTCATGTGTCTGGGTGGGAGAAGGGAACAGAGATAGAGAGATATACATATTCATATATATATATATTTATAGAGAGAGAAAGAGAGAGAGAGAGAGAAGGGAGAGAAAAAGTGTGTGTGTGTGTTTGTCTATCATATTTGAAGTGAATAAACAGTCTCCTTGCTCACACCACTCCCTCGTCTCCTATTTCTAGGCCCAGGCCGTGGGGGCGTTCCCCCCCCCCCCCCCCCCCCGACTCAAACCAAAGCAGTTTTTCAAGCATCGTTCGACATCTCCTTCACTTCAGTTACCAAAAATTTAGTGTTGTTTGTTGTTTATCGAGAAGCAGAGTAGGGGCCAGCCATATGCCAAGCTATGAAGGGTGTACATGACAAATGGAAGTTAATCCAAATGACGAGGACTAACACCTCTCATCACTTAAAACATGGCTAGAAAGACTGCATCAGAGATTAAAGACGAGCAAGTGATGAGCCCACTGCGTAAAAATTCAGTGAGTGATGTGAAAATAAATGAAGAGGGAGCGGGCACTGATAGTCTAGTAGTAGTAGACAGAATGATAGTTGGATGATGTAACAGTGCCAGTGAGAGTCAAGAACAGGAATAGAAAAAATATTTTCGGCGACCAGGGAAATTGAACCCATTTTTCTATTCCTGTTCTTGGCTCCCACTGGCACTGTCTAACATTATCCTACTATCAGTGTGCAATGTGAGTAGCATAATCATTTTTAAAAGTATGTTTTGAGTATTGAGAGAAATATGAGTACAAATTATAGGTATTAAGGACAAGCGCATAGTTTTATTTTCTGCTCAAGGAATGTAAGCTCAAATCCCACTATATTGTAATCTTGGGCACGATGCTCCACTTTGATCATCACACTTGACACAGGTGAAGATATGGGCACCAACTCACAGTTGGGGAAGTAATCTGCAAATACAAGCGTTTAATTCGGAGAGTGACATTGATATAGTCACTTTGTTTGCAGTCACTTTGTCCACCATGGAAATTGACACAATGCACTCTTGCTACCAGTAATACGGCTCTGCTAGAATTGCACATACTTTGATGGTAATATTCAAACTTTCTTGGTTGTATCATAGTATCCTGCAGTAGTAGTGAAAAACAGTCGTGAAACAGAGCAAGCCTTAGAGATACACTTCTTCACTAAAATAAAACCAAACCAAAACAACACCGTTCATACTATATACCATGAGAAATGGTGACTTACCATTTAATTATAAAAATCTGAAAGACAATCTGCTGTATCAAAAACGGTTGCTAATGGCAAATATTTCAAGATTTAATATCGGGAGCAGAATGGAATTACACTAATCCAAATCCTTCCGTCTGCTGAATTGCTGTTAACAGTTTGTTGCTCATTGTCTCTTTACTCGTGTATATGGGAAGGTCAAGGATGTTGAAGCAGGTATGAGCCACGGGCAGGAACTCTTCTCCTCCGTTTGTTGGTTGGATAATTATCTGTTGGACAGAACCGTTTTGCAATTGAGTGAACAACAAAATTAATTTATAATAATAATAATAATAATAATAATAATAATAATAATAATCTTCTTCTTCTTCTTTGTTTGACCTTGTCTTTTTCCCTCAACTGATAATAAAAAAAATAAATAAAAAATAATAATAAGATAAAAAAACCCAACATAAAACGTCAGCAGCAACAGATCAGAGAGAGAAATATGGTTTTGAGAGAAGATTAGAGAGCTCCATCAGTTTTGCATTACAGGATAAAGCTAAGATAAGAGCACCGGTAGGTAACGTTTACTTACTTTCAGGTATTTCATGCCGAAGACTGGGATGCGGTCACTACCAGTAAGAAAGACTGAAATGCAACCAATAATAAAATATTTAGAACTTCACTCAATCAGTCATGTCTTTGAAACAATTAATCAAATTACTTATGTGGCAACAGTCGCTGAGTGATCAGGCTGCCGATTTGGAGATTGCAAGATCCTGATTTCAAATCCTGGCAATGATGAAAGAATCTTTCACTGTACACAATTTTTGTAGACTTTGAAAAAGCATTTGACAGTCTACACAGAAAATGGACAATAAATGAAAGGCATCACAATGACAATTTTTAACATATCTTGTGTAAATGAGAATAAAAGTAAAAATAAAGGAGAGAGTAAATAGACTCATTTCAACGTTACTTACACAAAAACTTTTTCTTGTCTGCCATCGCCATTTCTCGAAATACTTCCCAAAAGAATTGGATGGTTGGATGAGAGCGGTAGTATTCTCCCTTGTATTCTGCATTCTGTGCAGATGGAGAATTTATAACTTGTACGAAGATAACAATCTTAACAACAGCTATAATACAATAGTAAAAATAACAATGATAGTAATAATGATAGTACTAATGATGATGATGTTGATGATGATGAGGATGGTGATGATGATAATAATGATGATGATAATAATAATAATAATAATAATAATAATAATGATAATAATAATAGCAATAATAATGTTTGTTTATCGAATCCCCTTTATACCGCAATAAGCAGTGTAGGGACCAGCCATGTGTCAAGCTCTGAA
>JARDUL010030862.1:0-12775 GCA_030265205.1 Dirona pellucida | reverse complement strand
CACGGAGCATTCCTCTGAACGTGCATCATACTGATAAGTCATGGGTCGGCAACATTTTTGGGTCGATTGGGCGCGAGAGTATGAGTAAAAGGATGGTGGGTCAGTTAATAGAAAATTAAGCAGTATTTTGTAATGGCAAATATCTATAATTCTGATAAGTTTTGCTTACCGTCTGGTCTTCATCTCTTTGGACCGCATTTGTCCTGAGATCCTCAACTTGCTGACCCCTAAGCTGAGGCATGGGAGACACTCGCCGTTTTGCGGAAGTAGCACTATTTATAGAGTTATCAATCCCAAAACACCAAGATGGCAGGCTCTGGCCAAAGAGCCTTTGCTCAGAAGTTGAGCAAGTAAGTCTCTATACCCTAAAAGTCTAGGGTTTTAATATATTAATCATTTTATTATTTCAAACAACATCTGTTCATGTTCTATTATGATTCACTATTAGCTCTTCTACAACACGTCGACACAGGCAGCCAGCCATCATCATAGTCTTGTTGTGTTACTCACCTTCTCTCTTCTTGGTCAGCAGTGCCAGGAGTAGGAGTCAGGGATGGCGAAGCTTGATTTAATGGAAACAGATTATAATCAAACTAACGTAACGATGACATTCAAGAAGTGTTTGAATCCATACATATCTATATCCCATCATTGTTTGTTTGAACTGCTGAAGATAGATATCACACACTTAGTTATAGTTATAGTGCCAACCTCTGACTGAGATCGATGAGAAGAGATGGGATTGGTGAACTTGGATCTAGATAGATTTCCATTTAGTCAACAAAGCTAAAATTGCATGTTGGTATGTGTGTTGGTATTCTGTATACATGATAATTATATGTGATCTACCTGAGGAATTCAATTGTCTTGAGAAAGCTTGACCCATAATTAGGATATCAACATTATTATATGTTACTCTACACTACACACCTCTACACTACACTACTACTACACTTTCACTTTTATCAATATAATATATATATATGTACTTGTTGTAGTCTAGTACTACACGTCTAGTACTAGACGTCTAGTACTAGTAGTAGTTTTTGCAGTTGGTATGGTACCATACTATTACTATACACATGTATCATGTATGGGCAGCATTGTTCACCACCAATGTTGTTAGAGTTGACTGCTGGAATTGCACAAAATAATTCAATAACGATGGATTTGGCGTCCTTGCTTTTATATGGTACTGGTACAGACCAGTATTATATATATACAAATATACTAGAAATAGAAATCATTTTGATTCCAAGTGTAAAGGTTAATTTTTGTGTGTTTTTTTCAGACAAGGGGCAGCTGAAGTGAGACGACAAGTGTCTTCGTCGGTGTGTTCTAGCCAAGATTTAAGTCGCAGTGCCAGTGTTCAATCTATTGTTACAGCAACTCACACAGCTCAAGTAAGCAACATTTTTGTTCTTTTTTTTATGTATATATATTTATATATATGTTTATATATATATGGTGTTCTGTCTCCCTTATAAATCTTGATAGTTCAGCCCTGAACCTCAATAACAATTAGTCCACAAAAGGCATCTGCACATAAAACCTGAACTAAAAAGAGGGAAGCAGACCTTGTTACCTGGTTATATGGTTACAGTTTTCATTTGAAAGTAAATGTAAAAAAAAAATGTATTTCCAAATAACCATAGATATCTCATTGTATCATTGTTAATTTCGCCTCAGCACGCAACGTAAGAAGAAAAACTGTGGAGGGGGTTGTTAATTAGAGCGTGCGACAATATAAGAGAAAATAAAATACCCTTCATTATGTTTTGATAGCAAGTAGGCCACTTTGTCATTTAGGCATTATATATAACTTGACAAAAAAGCATTCAATATTATAAAAATTGTTCTGAAACTATTATTAATTATACATTCTAGTTTTTCATGGTTTAGTTAAATGTTGTAGGTAAAGCTATTGCTTTCTGGTTTTTTTTAATGTTTAAGAAAAAATTAATTATTTATTAACAATCACTGCAAGTAAGAATTTGTATTATGATAACCAAGAACTGGTTGAAAAATGAAAATACAAGAAATAATAGAAATTTTATGGTTTTGGAAAAAGTGGTATTGATCCTGTTTAATCTGTTATTGATATCTTCTAAACAGCAAATTCCTTTGAGTGATGTTGTGGAACCAACAGACTTTGAAGACTTCGTTATTCAAAACCAGTGCATGGTAGAACGAGATCCCTACAAAGATCTGCTACTCTTCCCTGAGGATGACATCAATGTCGATAAAGTGCCAAAGACTTGTCGCACTGTAGAACCAAGTTTGCCAGAACAAAAGTATACATTTTGTTCTTAGTCTATTTTGTTTTAATAAGGCGTTAGGTTATGACCGTACAAAGTTATATCTATAACATATATATATGCTTAGTCATTTTACTATTTCTGAAGATGAATCTGAAAGACTGAAAAGTATGAATTTGAATTGCCACATAGTTTTACAACATTGAATAGATTAAGAATAAAGTTTTACTTCTACTTTTATCACTAATACTAATACGTCTTTGACTATAGTGCTGGATAGGTTTATGATTGTGTGAAATCTTTGATCCTAATAAATTTGACAATCATCATTGTGAGGTATGATGGATTCCCATATATAATGAGACTACAGTGTATACAATAATAATAATATATATCATTTCTATAGCGCTTTACCCCTTAGAACGGGCTCTAAGCGGTTTACAATCATAATATAAAACATAAAACACATTGGCAGTAAATAAATATAGTCTAAGCGCTTTACAATCATAATATAAAACATTTAACTCATTGACGGTAAATAAATATAGTCATTCATAAAGTAAAAAGGTGGAATTTGAGTTTAGATTAAAAAATCGTAAGACTTCCTGAACACCTGACATGCACTGGTAGTGTGTTCCAAAAGTGGGGTGAAATTTTACTTATAAATGTTAGGTATTAAAGGTTTTGTTAACAAAAATATATACATGATCATCTGCTGATTGTTGATAGGTGGAATAGTAATTTATAATATGAAAGTATTTAATCTAAGCTGCTTTTTGCATGTGTTGATGTCACGTTACAAACAATTTTACCTTTTTTTTAAACAGTGCTGAAGGAGATGTGCAAGTCAGAGATTGTGTTCGCAGATACACATCTGATTATACTGTTGTTTCTAGAAGGTAATGTAAATGACGAAAATTTGCAAGGCTTTTACTATTTATTTTAGCTCAACATTGTCATATGTTTGCAACTGATGTCAAAGTGAAAAAATAAAATGAGTTCTGTAATGATTTTGATATGTTTTAAGTAATTTGGAAATGAAAAGGCTCTGTTTTTTGTTATTATTTAATCTTACAAGCAGTTAATTGTGTTTCTATACAGGTATCAACAGTTCAGCTCAAGTTTCTGTCGCAAAGAGAGGTTGCCTGAACATGAAATGTTTCAACATGAATATGAGATTGATGTGGAAGATGCCCCAGAGGAAGAGAAAGTCTGTATTTTACTTTATACATTGTCTACCTCTTGGTGGATTCTTTCATACCCTTAGCGAGTTTCCATGATTTTATTAAATATTTTTAGGCATTGAAATGAGAAATTTTCCCCTCTATCAATAGTCGACAAAACAAGATATAAAAGATCTCATATTTCATGTAATAATTGATTACGGAAAGTTGAGTAGGCTTGAACTTACAAAACAAATTATCCCAGTAATGTCGTAGCAAAGGATGCATCAAAATGACTTGAGTAAGGCAGACTTTGGTTGTTTTTCTTCTTGTGTTCTTTTTGTAAAGCTGCTTTGTCCATGATTTAAAGCTTAGATTGCATGTAGTAGGGAAATATAGATGGACAGTGATAGTGTGATTTGTGGAGTATGTTGGTAATATTTGCATCCTTGGAAAAGATGTATCACTCTACCACCTGTCACTAGGTGTCCGTTTACATCATGCAACTGCTATGCTGAAGGCAATAAGAGCGAAATGAAAGGGAACAGAAGCAAAGCCATCGTAAAATCCCTTTTTAAAAGTAATAGATGTTTTATATTCTCTTCTGAGATCAATAAAACCTTATCTGTCTTCCTCTAAAGTCGTCATTGTTAAAATATTAAAATTCCTATTTCCTTAGCTGGATACCAACAAACGCACATCCATTCACATAAATGACACCCCCCGAGGAAGCTGGGCCAGTTCTATATTTGATCTCAAGCAGTCTCAAGCTGATGCTTTATTACCAAATTTGTTTGACCGAATTAGCCATGATGATGTTGACAGAAACAATGAAAACTTACGCCAACAAAACAGATGTGACAACATTTTCAATATTCATGCTGCTCCCGATGAGGTTTGTAGTTTTCTGCAATTTGCTTTGAAGCAATCACTAGAGTAGATATCATTTACATAATACTTTGTCGGGGAAATATGTTGGCTGAGTTGGTAAATCTCTTTGCAAATTTTGTGGAAGATATTGGGTAATAAAAACCTGCTGGACATTCAGAATGTTTTGGATTTTATCCACTTGAGGGGAACAATGATGACCTGACTATGATGGAATCGGAACATTGGCCTATTTCTAATGGGATGGAAAAAAGAGATCTCTTGTTTACATAGACGTCTTAAAGATTCCATGACAATTTCAAAATTGGAAAAGGTTACATCACTTGTAGCCGTTGCCCTGGCAAAATGGAAATCTCCCCTTTACTAGGCAATGGGTTGATCATCTGCTTGGCTTCATTCATAATCCAGAGTATTTCTGGCTAATGTAGCACTAAAGGGGAGTGGGTGAGAATTAAAGGATTTTGGCAATGAATAATGTTTTAAAAATAATAGTACAGATTTTCATGTATTTATGAATTAAAAGATAATCCATTCTGTCTATTCCAGGAAGAAAGTATCGAAAGAAGAGCACCACCAGAAGTACCAAGCGAGCATTTTGGGCATAGAATTCTAGTCAAGTGTTTGCATTTATCGTATGTATCTTCATCATATCTCTTGAACATTTAGATTTTATCTTTTGAATTTAAGGTTAAGAACTTTCTTTGGAATTCAAAGTATACAGCAAATGCCATCACTAAGATAAAATATCCTTTCATCAATTTTCCCCACCAAACATTTTCTTCTTAAGAGAAGAAAAGATAATAATTTAGTTTTGTTGAGTCATAATAAACACTTATAATATCCATTTTAATCTCATTCAGAGGGACGCACAATGCATCTTGCCGGTTTGATATCAAACTTTTCTGATTTCCCCATAACTGTCTCTGGATCACATTATGTTCAGCCATGCTAACATGGCGATGCAGTGTGGATTATCTTAATTCTTTAGAGCTATCTTGATCTCCCGAGTTTAGAACCTAAATGCAAATTACAGGACATTCTTGTTTTTGTATTTATTTATTTTTTTTAGATATGAAAAATAGTTTTTCTCCCCTGTACCTTATTCTCATCTACCCAATAAAATTCCACTTTTGCTCCTTTTCAGGGTTGAGCTCACTTTTATTGGTTCATTTTTTTTCCTCCTCTCCTGATAATATGAAAATGTTAACTTTCCTTTTAGTTGCATTTGTAAATAGATAAGTAAAAATATACGAATGTTATGTCATGATCAAATATAAGCCAGAATGTGGGACAGAATATCAGCATGTCTGAATACTTAATATTTGAAGAAAGAAAAAAAGGGTGGGGGATGAAAAGTCTAGTCAGCTGAAAGTACATAAAAGGAATATATAGAATTGTATTTCCATTTTAATCCTGATTAAACTACTCATTACAACAATTCTTGATGTTCTACATTTTTAGGTTAGAAATGGAGGTTGAGCCAATTTTTGTCTCAATGGCTCTCTATGACTGCAGGGAAAGAAAAAAAGTGAGTTTTAGTTTTAATTATTAATATTGCAAACCGTATATCAGTGTTGATCATGCATCTGTTATACTTCAGGTCAAAGTACAAATCTCTGCTTTGACATCTATTATTTTAATTGAATTGTTAAGAAATAGGATACAAAATTCATGGGTTATTCAAAGTCTCTTTGTATTTAGTGATTGATGTAGACATTTTCTCTTTGAGTATTTCAATTCTTTCAGTATTGTTTAATCATCTATTTGTCTATTGATTTTCCATTCAGATATCTGAGACCTTTCACTTTGACTTAAACTCTGACTCAATGAAACGGATGATCAGTTCTCACATTACTCATCAAGAGATCTCGTCGCTCAGCAGAGCTTGCATCTTTAGCATCACTTACCCATCACCCGATGTGTTTCTAGTGGTCAGGGTAAGTGACTAACCAACTGATTCAGATGGATTTTGTATTTGGAGAAAGTCAACAATTTTGATATTTGTACTATAAAAATACACGTTTATGGTGAGATTTTGATATCAAGTATTGGTCTTGTAATTTTAAAGTTTTTAATGGAACTTTATAGAAACCTGCTTTAGAAGAATAGCAGTAGCAGGCTTGAAGGAAAGGGGTCTTAAACTTCAAACTAAAGAAATTGATGAAATATTTGAGACTTGAATTAAATGTGATAATTTTTCTATTTTATTACTAATTATTTCAAATTGATTGAATTGAGGATATGATAGGTCTCACTACATACATTTTTTTGTCATTGTTATTCAAGTGTAACTGTGTTTCATACTCTCATCTGTAAATGTGAAACCAATCGAGTGTGCTGGTTCTTTCTATAAATTCATTTTTATTGATCTTTTTGTGTCTTGATTTATTTTCTGTTTGCTCCACACAGCTGGAAAAAGTGTTGCAACAGGGAGACATAAGTGAATGTGCAGAGCCATACCTCAAAGACGACAAGGTGAGTTTTTTTGTGGTCATGTATGTGATGTTGTATCCCTCTCAATTCTGAATGACTCTAAGAAAGTTATGTATATAAAAGTTAAACAGAGAAAAAAAATTGTCAAGAGAAGGTTCTTTTGAGTGCTAAGTTTTCAATGAAACAACAAACTGGAGAATATGGATTTATGTAAAGAGAATAGCCAGATGAATTGTTGACAGTGCATAGCTTGGCTATTGTTAGAGATGGTCAGTTTTCAGTAATTTTGTTATAATTTCTAAACGCATCTCAAACATAGGTTTGTAATATACACATGTGTACCATTGATTTCAGACAAACTAAAGGCAGTTATTGAATCATGTCCACAGGTGAAGACTATGAAAGAAGAAAAATACAAGGCCCAAGCCGCCCAGTTTTGTGAACGGCTCGGCAAGTACACTATGCCCTTTGCCTGGACGCCCATTTACCTGATGAATGTCACTTCAGGAGGGGGAAGTCTGGAGAGGGAAGGAAGGAAAGAGGGGAGAGAGGGAAGAGACACCAGTGTGGAGAGGAGGACGAGGGAGCCCAGTATGGAGAGGACTGATCATCATGAGATGTCAAGGGCTGCTAGTTTAGGTAGGCTATATCTCTAAATCAGAATGTAAAATACCATTTTAGATTTTAGAAAAAAGATGCAACAGACATCATGAAGTCATTTTCATAAATCACTAAATCATTCAATCATTCAATCATTCATAGACCTCTTACCCCGTGCTGACTATTGTTGACTTGTTTATAAAATCGTAGAAGAAGCAATGTGGTATTATAACTAATAACATTCAATATTACGTATGGGCATAAAGTGCCAGCCATATTAATCACATCGCCTATTCAGTCAAAGCATTCCGCTTGCATTTTGATATCCTGTAGCATGTATAGTTTTATAGTGGCCATAAAAATGATATTTTGTTAGGGATGATTCAAATTGTGATTTCTGTTTACTGTTGCGCTTTGTTTTGAGTTGCTTTCATTAATTAAGATGTAAACAAAATAAAAATCAGAAGAAATAGATATGAACATAACATGACATGTGCCTTTGTTCAAAGAAATGAGTTTTTGAAAATTTAAATAAGTGACTAGAATTGACAATATGGGTTGCTTGAACTTGAAAAGTTGATATTTTTCCACGATCAATAGAATTTGGTCAGACTGGTAAGTAGTTTTGATATTATGTATTTATTACCATCTTCTTCATATTGTAGATAAACTAAAGCATCATTATGTTATATGTGTAATGTCTCCAATTTTTCTGCTCATCATATATTCAACACTCTCTGATCTGATCTGTGTTTGAATATATTTTTTATTCCAGTGAGATTGGAGTAGCATTGTTATCCTATCTTGCTTCATCAGTTACAGTAGTCTCCTCCTAAAATCCCTGTCATCGGGAGACTAGAAAACCAGAATCTTTGACACATTTCGATTTCAGTGAACTATATTTACCATACAATTTATGGTTCAATACGTGAACGCTTGAGTATGTGTTCAATACAAACAAGAACCCCAAAACACTTCCTTCTGGGTTCCGAAGATAAATCTGACATAATGTCAGGCTTGTTTCATAAAGATAGAGTATTTTGGCTACCGACATAACCTATATTATTGACTGGCCAATTTGCTGCCAATAGGCAACTCATCGCTCTATGTACAAACAAAATTATTTAATCAAGTGGGATGTTAAAGGGGCAACGCATGATTTTTGGTCGACCAGAACCATAGGTGAAGGGATCTTAGACCAGAGGCTACTGTACTTAATGGTTGATCAACATTAATTATCAATTTTGAATATCTGAAAAGATTTGCATAATATTAATATTTATTTGTCTGCCTTTATTTGTTTATCAATAGAAACTAACACACATTTTTGCAACCTCTTTTAACTGCAACCGGTAAAGTGCATGACATCTGTGTAGGTCCCAGGGAATTTCAGGAATTTTCATGAAGGGCCTGCAAACATAGCCTCTTAGAATGACAATGACCAATAATTCATGGGAGTCATCCTCATAGTTCAAGTATTGAATGATTCAAGTATTGATGACGTTGGAAATTCTTTTACCTTTGCTATCTCTAAAACTATTGTTTAAGACGACTTTGGTGACCTCTCTCATTGATGCAGTTTGTCATTTTACATGCCCCCCACCCTCAAGATATAGTTTCTAAACATATAGTGTGTATGCAGAGCCTATGATATCACAAATGATACGCTTACAGTATATTAACACTATGGTCCTCTTTATTATTACTTCAGCAATACTAGTTTATCAACTTGTAGATCTTTTTTTATAACCTATTACTTTGTTCATATATATCTCAGTATTAATTCTTTAACATTTTACTTTCAGCTTTTCATACATAGTCCCTTTCTCAAATGTTTTCACAAGTCCTTTGCTTCCTGGTTTTTAACCCCTGCCACTTCAAAAGCCAACCTAACATTGTCCGTCTGTCTGGATCATGCCCATTCTTCTTTCTTTTTCACCGTTTACCATTTCTTCAGTTTCTCTTTTTTGAGAACCCACCGTCTTACAATTTCCCAGCACTGTATGACCATACTTGTGAGAAGATGCTTGTCTTATAGCAAATACAAAAAAAATAATATCATCCTCTCCCTAGTTAGCACCAGTGAATATTTGTCCATTCCATCCCAGCGTTCTTTCTTCATCTTTCACCAATGTCTTGGTCTTAAAAGTTGGTATATCTTAGTTGTTCTTCTGAATGACTTATTTCTTTGAACAGACTTAACAGGAATTTTTTTTTTTTTTTTTTTTTTTTACTTCCGATAACACATGAAGACTTCAAAGACTTGAATTTTTTTTTAATGCAACTGTGTATGTAGCTGTGTAGCATATTGAATAACTGGTGTTTGTGAATGCGCCAAATTGGGGTTTTCAATCTAATATTGAGTATTTTTCAAATCTTCCTTTTTGTGATAAATTCTTGGTGTTGTAACAAATTGGGAATGCAGTCATAGTTTTTACTATTGTTGGGTGTCATGCTACACCATCTGTTAGCATGGAGGTATTTTAACTTGGAAGCGGTAGACTATGGTGTGTTTGACATTTGCATAGAAATTTTACCACAAAGTCTCCTTTAGCACTGAGATGCTGTATTGCATACACATTGTCGTCCTAAATGCATGAGTATAATTCATCTCATTAAAATGTCATACCAGTTTGTTTTTTCTTAAATGAGGGGAGGGATGATTGTTCTTTTTTAAACTCTTGAGCTTGAAATATAGTATATTTAGAGACTTGTCATTTGTCAAAAGTGAGTGTTACTGATTGTTAATGGGGCATGCAGAACAAACAAAAAAACAATTAAAAAAGTACACATATATATGCACAGTCCTAATTGTTTAAGTCCTGGATAAATCAGTGGGACTTTCTTTTCAGGACAAAAGATGGCAACGTAAGGGGCTTTGAAGATCTTAAATTAATATGAAATGAATTCCAACTTAGTACATTGGGCATGGATGAACAGAGCGGCAAATACACTTTTACTTTTGACATGTCAAGAGAATTTAAATGGAACCATTTTTGTTTTTATTTTTAATTTATAATTGTTGCATGATCTATTCATTACATAATCTCATAGATATCATTATGCTTAAAATTCCTAATTTATTTCCTAAATTTATTTAACCCTTGCAGTGTATCATCTCATTTATCAAATGCTTTGTGAATACTTTCATCATCAAATCAACCACCCCCATATTTATAACTGCAACAGAGAGCATTTATATTTTTTAGATGTAAATTTTCAATCTCAAACCTGACTAAAAAGTTAACTATTAACACTGTTTGGTCTTGGGGTGACTATGAGTTTTAATCTTTAAGATGATATTACTGTATGTATTTTTTTTGTCATTCATAAAGATGGTTAGTATTGTCGTCTCAGAATAGAGAGGTTCCCCTGTCTAATCATGACAGCGAATGGTCTTTCTGAGGGGATTTTTGGTTTGTTAAAAACAAGAATTACTCTAAGTGCCTGGTATCCTCCAGTGTGATTTTACATTCAACATGGTGGATGGAAGCTCTCTTTAATCAAGATGTTATTAACAAGACTTTTTCAAACATTTAATTTTTAGGTATGAAAATGCATCAGTGCTGTGAGATTATAAAAATATTATTTTCTAACCGCAGATCGACGATCCAGCTCAAGTTCTGGACAATTTGACAGTTTCCGGAAACGTTCCAAAGATGATATGATGTCTGGAAGACGTGGATCAATGGATCGAGGACGAAGTGGATATGAGAAGTTTCGTAGCTGGTCTCCTGAAAGCCCTGCTACTAATCTGGACAACTTCCGTCCTGTCACACTGACTGTGTCCAGCTTCTTCAAACAGGTTTGATGGCCAGAGATTTTCTTGCTTTCATTTGTTTTCTTTGTTTTAAGAGAACCCATTGTTTCTTCCTTTACACTGAGCTGGAAACAATTTTGTGGGGGTAGAAAATAGTAATATAATGGAGATAGTCATTTGGGAGCCTGATTTCTTTACAGTTATTGGTAGGTACCTTATATATTTGTATGTGTGCGTCTCATTGTATCCGTGTTTGATGACCAAAATTGACATGAGGATGTGGTTTTTATGAAATGTCTCTGATAATTAATTTTTTTTAGAAAGTGTTTAGATTACCCTTCCTCCATTATGATTGCTTAACTTTTTTGTTTTGGTTTGTAAAAGATATTTACACACTGATTTATTGTAATTCATGGTTCATGTGAAATATTAATTTATATTGTTGCTGGTCATTTTTCAATGGATTGAATAATCGTGCTTGGAATTTTTATGTATGAAAACAAGTGGTACAAAACTGAAGAAAATAAAAGTATGAGAAAATACAGTATTTGCTAAGATTTTTTTTAGTCAGTTATTATAGCCAATGTTAGTATTTGTCATAGTTTTGATTCTTGTCAAAATTATATAAAAATCCATATTAGACAATAACAAAAAACAAAAAAAATGTGATGTGAACACAGACTTATGGAAAGATATTCTATATTTCGTTTTGACAGGAAGGAGTGAAGCTGAGTGATGACGACCTGTACAAATATCTGGCTGATATCAAACGACCGTCTTCTGTATTGAAGAGAGTGAAATGTATTGCAGGTATGAAATTTTCCTTTGAACCTCTAAATTACGATATAAATATATTATTTGGGATCATTTTGTCTCTGTTTCCATAATTGGCCAATAAACTTTGCGATTGTTCCAAAAAAACCCCTTAATTTAAAATGGAGCAATATTATGAACCTCAGGACCAGATTTACTTAGAAGATGAGCATCGTGCCTTTTGCATCTGAAGGATTTGAATGAATTTGAGTTAGTTATGATGTAATATAAAGCAGTGAATTCAGCTATGAATGTCAAACATTTGTTGGAATGATCAAAACCACATTTGTTTTTCTTCAGTCAGCCTTATTGAGATCTTTATGAAAGAGAATTTAATCTCTCATTTCAGCCCAACTCAAATTAGACATTTCTCCGTGCCCTGAGGAGCCTCGGTACACTCTGACTCCAGAATTATTGAGGGTGGACCCGTACCCCGATGACAAAGGGAGACCAACCAAGGAAGTCTTGGAGTTTCCCTCCAAGGAAGTCTTTGTACCCTACACTTGTTACAGGTCAGTTTGAGAATAAGTGATGGACAGGTTAAAAAAACAAACTAGGGCATGCAATATTAATGTTATGTCCACCTATATCTCCTGAGATTATATGTTTGAATAAGGGCTCAAAGGGTAGGATTATGAATGCTGCTTATATTCAAAACTGTCTGCGTCCACCCACTAAAGCTATCATGGCTTAACTTAAACAGTCAGAAGTCAATCCATTTTTAGATGCACAGTGGGCTGATCCCCTACTTGCCTTAAACATCTCGATCCATAGATTTTCCAGCCTTCTCCGTGTGTCCCACCTTATCGTGGTGGAGAGGTTTGTGTGATCTAATGATTTAGAAGGCTATACAAAATAGG
>JARDUL010030752.1:0-12776 GCA_030265205.1 Dirona pellucida | reverse complement strand
GATGGATAACAGTAACTTCGATTCCGCGCAGTTCCAATTGACGATTACTTATGTTATTGTCAATTGTGCCTCGATACTGCTCGGTGTCAATTGACACTTTGCAGTGTTATTGTCAATTGGCACAGAGTCACTCGGTGCCAATTGACACTACGATATAAAATTATAATAAAAGGCTAAAAATCAAAGAAGGATCTTCTTCTTGGGTCTTCTTGATTCTTAGGCTTACTAAGACTAAAACTAAATGATGGGAAGAATGTCCATTGATAGAATAGTAACCAATCCAATAATATTAATATAATAAAATTAATAATATAAACAACAATAATAATAATTTAATAATCATAATCATAATCATAATAATAATTATAATAATAATAAAATAATAATAATAATTAATAATAATAATAATAATAATAATAATAATAATATAATAACACTTCACTTCAGACTTCAACTGGTTAGTTTAAGTTAGAGTCAGAGTCAGAGTTAGTGGCAGTGGCAGTGGCGGCAGTTGTGAGTCAATTCTAACAATAATAATAATAATAATAATAATAATAATAATAATAATAATAATAATAATAATAATATAATAATAATAATAATAATATTAATAATAATAATAAAAATAACTTACCAATCAAATTTGGCACAAATAGATATATATTTTCAGCCATTTTAAAGATTTTGGTGAGCTCCTCTTTCTTGTTTAAGTTGTGTTGTTGATTTTACAGTTGCGAGATTATAGAATGGGCATAAACTTTTCAGACTTAGTATATATTTGTAAGTGTCAGATTAAGAGTGCTCCACCTAAACCTGAACTAGGCAGGATATCAACATAAACATAGGTACACGGAAATCGTTATTCGTGTTTGACCCGGAAGAATACTAACGGGAGCCCAAGGATCTCGCGAGAGTTTTGCTTGCTTGGCGACCGCAGTTTCATACATACCAATATGGCTACTGCACAAGATGGAGTTTATGCATGAAAATGAAGAAGATAGCAAATATGCATTTCTGTTAGGCAGTGCTTTACGAAACAATGATACCGAACAAGTTTTTGTAGTGTATGATAATATAATTCCCTCTGGTATATCCTGCACTCGAGTAAGTTGCTATTTTGATTGTTGTGATTCGATGTTGTTTGTAAAAAGAAACGCATTTCTCAGTCAGCTTGATTTTTTTGTTTAATTATCTAAACTAGATCATTTTGTTTTATCGTCATTCTTGTCTTACGATTAAAATTCATTTTAAATCGTGTACATGTGAAAAAGTTGTTTAATATCTTGTTTTATTCGCCTACTTTCTAAAACTTTCAAAAGTAGGTAGACTAGACCACAGAAGTAGACGGAAAAAAATGTTTTAGTGTTTACAGGATTATCTCCCTTCGACTATATTTACTTTCACTTCCGTGGCCGCCATGCGGTAAAATCGTTGACCTTTCTATTTTGCATATTCATTGCTTATCACGGGTCTTGCAAGTATGGAGGACGAAACTGTTGTTCGCTTGCAAGACTGCCATCGTTCTTGTTAAATTGACAATTTTTTTCGCTTTTATATTTATTTTTTATTATGCATCAAAGCCCATTTTGGACGAGAATATCTCTGATTCGAACTAAAGTAAAACTTGTGACTGCAATTTGTCGCTTGCCAGAAAAAAAGTCGTCAAAATGCGTGTGTGAAACGAGGTTGTTACAATACAACTCAGACTGAGAAGGTAAATCCACCCCAAAATTGTATTATCTCACGCCTAAAACAAGGGTGTCTGTCCATAGAAATGAACGTTGAGTTGAGATGCGTAACAGGAAAGATATGTAATATTTCTTGTAATTATCTTTTTAGCTTGTATCTCTTGTCATCTAAGCTGAGGGTGGTGGTCTGATATCCATAAATAATGTACAAAGTGAGGTGTCGGTATATATTGTTGGCATTGGTATAAAAAAAAACAGGAAAAGATGTTGGCTTCTTGGTTGGTGGATTGTCTGCTAGAAGAAGAGTCTACGTTTAGAAATGTAATATATTTTATTGAGTCTGCTTTTTTTAATTTAAAAGGCAAGAGAAGTTGAATTGAGAAATATGCTCTGACTCTGTTTGTAGACTAATGTTATTGTCAAAATAATATACAATTATTATGAGCCTCAAAAGGTGTGGCATGTCAGCCATGATGATGTGATTTTGAAGAGAGGAAATTATTGCTCTGGGCTTAGTCAGACAGAAGGCTGTCAGGTTTTTAGTTCCATTTAACATTGCTTGCACTCTTCCTATTATATTTTTTTATCACAGCCTTTCATTCTGATTACTGAGGAAATTTTGACCAGCTGGCTTAGACTTGACTTGCATGCTTGTACTTGTACCTATGATGATGACATGATATCTATCTAGACCCTTTTTAAAATTTTCCTTCTTATTCTTAGTCTTACTACCTATGCCTATAATCTATAATTTTATAATAGAATAGACAGAGTCCTAGCGAAGGTGTTTTAGTCCTAGTCTGTGGCAAACTTTGATTTACATTTACAAACTTGGCTTAGAGTTAGGGAAACTTTCGGAAAATTGAGGACTTTGACTTGCATTTGTTTAAAAAAATGGATCAATATCCTTTCTAACTTTTATTATATTAATATTGCGCGGAATCATTGATTGATTTAGATTGCTCATGAACATCATCAATCATAAAATGTCTTCTCTTGAGTCAGTGTTTTAATGTTAATGATTGGAGCCATCTCTTACTTTAGGTCGTCATGTGTGATAAATTTTGCTTTATTGAGCGTGTCTCTAGCAACATGATTTTAATATTGCCAATTAATTTAATTGTTTTATTGCTGATTCCGAACTAACAAAAATTGTAGGTTCTCGTTTATGAAACAAACTCAATGCAATGAATGGGTGTATATCTTTATTAAATGATACATATACATCATTGCCAAGTGGGATTTCTATAATCTTGACAGTTCTGAGATGTAGTTGGTACACTTTCTCAAATTCTACCAGCCCAATAATAAGGAAGGAAATTGTTTCGAAAGTACCTTGATTGATGCTAGAAGTGGTTTAGTCTCTGCTGAGTGGGGTGGTTGGTCATAGAAATTGGACACTCAGCCCCAGCTGTCATCAAGCAATATCATTAATGATGCTGCAGCACATATTTGTGGTCAATGTGACATAAAAGGTCTCACTGCTAACAACTTGTGTTTTACATCTTGTCACCTCATGGTATATATTGTTTTGGAGTGATGTCATTTTCTGTTACACACAACAGTCTTGATAGTGTAGCTAGTATAGCAATGGTACAGATGGGTTTTGTCACTAACATGGATGACCCCGAGGTCAAAAGGAACACATTTATGTTTGATTTTTGTTCTGAGGAACGATGTCAGATGTTTTGCTTTCTTTTTTCGATATAGAATCGTTAACTTATAAATCGTAGTATTTATGCCCAAAAATTTGTTTCCATTTGGATTTAATTAATTGTTTTGTTCGTTTCTTGTCCTTTCTTCCTTTTTCTAGCTTGAGAGCATCAAAGAAGGAGCAAGGTACATTTCTGAGTTGCCAGAAGACAAATTTAATGCTTTGGTTCTAAACGCCCGTACGTTCAGCCTAGCTTCTGGTCGTAGCAGCAACATCAACAGCAATAGCATGGACAGTCATTCGGGTCGCTCTGTCGGTCTCTGTCTAGACGAAGATGAAGAGTGTGAAGCGGTGTCCATAATGCAAGGAGAGAAAGCCAGCACAACCCATTATGGTAGTTTGAATCTCCAGTCTTCTTTCAAGCCAGCATCGTCAAAGGCAGTGGATGACAGTTTGAAACTAGATTTACTTGGGGATCAGGATTCAGGTTTTCCTGGTTCCTCTTCTTTCAAGACTAGCTTGAAACACAGCAGTAGTTGTTCGGAGAGCAATGATGATGGTGACGACAGTGAAGAGGAACATTTTGATTACACACAGAAAAGACGAACAGCAGACCACGTTAGAATCCGTCCTACATTAAATCCAGAATTCGATGACTTTGTTATGGTTGAGTCTAGCGTTGGTGGTTCTTCGGTTGAGTCACCCCGCAGCGAGACATCTGTGACTCATGAGGAATACAATCTTGCAGATGATGTGGAGATGCAGGTCTTCAGCAGTCACGACAAACAGAGGAGGAGGAGTGATGATGGCATTTTAACATCCGTCACTGAGCACCAACACCTCTACAATCCTAAACATAGCCATGATAATTTCCTATCTGACTCCAGGCAACAGAGGCATCAGATGGAGCCAAAAAGAGCCGAGGCTCTCAGGAACTCCTACAACTGTTGTCAGGATCTCATTTCGGGAGGCAGTACAGGTCATCAAAAGGGACGTGTGTCCAAGAGAACAAGGAGGCTGTCCAAGGGTGAGTAGCTTTGTCTGTCATTTGTGTTCTGTTAAAATCTACTTTTGAGACTTTGTTCAATGCGGTTCACATTCCTGGTCTATGAGAAATTAAATTTAAGTCACATTCTTGTTCCGCTGTGTGGTTCGTCCAGTTTAGATATATAAATATATATAATGTGTTTGTGTTTCTGTCCGTACAGCAACCTGTCATTTTCTTACAATTTTCATTGGATGGGATCACTTCTAATCTGCTCATACAATTTCCGATTTGATCAAGTGTGAAAAGCTAAGTTCACTTAATTATAGGCTTTTTGTTCCTTCCTCAACCCAATTCAGTAGTAAGTCTTTTAGAGCCTTGAAGCCCATTGAGCCGATGCTTATCCTGGTTTCTGCAGCATTAAGCGGACAGAGTGACAATATATATATTACCTCTCTGGATAGAACAGTGCCCAACAAACACTTGATGACTCCGTTAGGATTCAAATCCATGACCTTCACGATGAGATCTGCTGTCTTAATCACTCGACCATCGCATCTTCTCAATCTAATTCAGCTTTTCCTTATTTGTTGATTGTATGTCTATGATGTGAATCAAGTCTGTGATGCTAATATCACAGTTTTGTATTGTTCTTTGTATATATCTAGTGTATTGGACAGGAAATCAAATAGCAAAAATTATGATTATGTCAAGAAAAAGATACAGATGAATGTATGAAGCTCCATATTTATATAAACCAGACT
Source organism: Dirona pellucida (assembly GCA_030265205.1). NCBI lineage: Eukaryota > Metazoa > Mollusca > Gastropoda > Nudibranchia > Dironidae > Dirona > Dirona pellucida. The sequence continues at coordinate 7,685 of JARDUL010030752.1, read as the reverse complement.
TTCTCTACCTGCTTTGCTTTCTTCTGTTCATTAATTTATACATTTCCAATTGGTCTTTTTTATACTGTCGCTGTTGTTCGTCTGGCTTGTTTCAATGAACAAATAATGATTGAGAACGCTACAACTCTCTCAAATGATCGTTTGACCTTTAAAGATGCATTAAAACTTTCAATTTATGATTGTATGGGTTTCATCGCCTTGATGCATTTTGTTTACTCGATTTGTTTACTCTGCACAATTATGCAGAATTGCTGTTTGTAAAGTATGATCCACCAATAGCATTGTTTGACGATTAACAACATGGTAGATGATCAAGAAAGATAGATAGTGAGGTGATTACAGGAAGTGTATAAATGGGACAAGAATTTGCTTTATTTGTATCTGTAGACACACTCAACACTTGCTCACTACAAGTCTGAATGTTTCACTGTTGTCAGTTTGAATTGCTTAAAAGCCCAATGCAGTTATTTTACCTTCGGGAAGTAAATTCCAATCTTTGATAGTACAAGACACAGAAATTTTCAACATCAGTTGAACATGTTAGATTGCTGGCAATTTTATATTTTTTTGTAGGCAGATGTTATATATGTATATTATATATTAATCATGTTATGACGCAAAGACAAAGAGTTGGTTAAAATTGAGACTTTGAAAATTCATCGTTATGAAGACCCAACACCGAACAATAATAACACCATGTTTTTACACCCTTGCCTTGTGGTTCAGGACTTTTGTCGTTGATAAATGGTGAAAGCATGTTTTTGTTTCCTTATCACCCGGCTGCTTGTAAGAGAGGCAAACCTTCTCTCCAGTTGTATGCCAAAGGTTTGGCATATCTGGCTGAAAGGTTATTTTAGGTTGGAGTTTAAAGTTTATAATATATATTTAGCAACCCCGTGTTTCATCATTCTTATTGGGTGTTGACATTCATTTTAACCTTACGAGGAGTGTTAAATTTGCGTTTCCTGTCCTTTTTGCATCCTGTCTTTCTTATCTGGCTCATATTCATAGTGTCTGACATTGGGATTTTTGGGAAGGATGTGTATGTATAGAGCTGTATTAATTTCCTGCACATTGTGCAGCTAAAGGTGGAGAGGGGAGGGGGGGACTTCCTGTTAGTTTTTTATTTTGTTAATATTTATGAGTGTATGAGTACAGATGATTATATGCCTCACGCAAAAGGGAATTTTTAATTCCAAACTTTTCTTTAGACATGGCTTTGTATTTTGTTGAATTGATTTGGTTTGGGGATTTTTGAATTGGTTTGGTTTGGGGATGGTACACATGAGTTCTCGTAGTGAAGTTATGGTATCTGCAGCGCCTCTATACCATTGCACACCACACTCAATGCCATGTATTGTATCTACTGTAAAGAAGAAAAGCATTTAATGATGGTAACACTTCATTCCTTGTCATTTGCTTTGGTGATTGTTATCTTGCGCTGATGTTTGATATTGATATTATTGTAAAAATGGAAATTGTTATGAATACAGGCTTCCTGGTTGTAGACAGTTTTACAGCTTACAGTAACCTGAGTATTATTAGTATTATTGTAGAGGTGGTGAAGTAGATTGGCTATCAGCGGAGTAATCAAGTCATTGACTATAATGCTGTCATTACTTGACCAAGATTGTGGTGGTGGTGACTCCTGCGATGGTAGTCTAATATGTATCATTTTAAGGGGCAATAGTAATTTAGCATTCATTGAGTAGTTTGTTTGTTGTTTTTGATTTTTTAATTGGTCATTTGGTATATTATTATGTATACGGGTAAGATTACTTTTATAAATAATATGTATCTGATCTACATGAGCTATAATTACTTTTGCTGTGTAAAGTAGTTTTGTGTGGGTTGAATGGGGAAAAAGGGGGGGGGGGGGGGACAGTAGGTCCATGCAACAGCTGAGGGTGTAATTATTTATGAATGTGTCTTAAAACGGGGACGACTCGGTGATTGAAGGTAGCCATGTGTGTTGGACTGTCTGTAGGCTAGCTGATGACTCAGAGGGGAAAGGGTATTGATGAGGACAAATATTATTGTTGAAAGATGAAAGCGTTGATAATTTTTGAATAGTATTGGTTTGTGGTAGTAAGTGAAAGTTAAAAGCTTGTATGGACACCTGGATATACGTATATTATGTAACCTACTGGCTAGCACGCGAGTCAGACAAATCCATTAAATGCAGTCCTTAATTTTTTATTGAAATAATATGGATTCATGTCAGCTTAGTAATTTATTTTATACATGTGCGATGAAATGTGAAATTAAATCCCGATTTCATCAATTTACCAAGAACAAAACTGTAAACGTAAATATTTTTCTGGAAATGCCCCCCCCCCCCCCCCTTTTTTTTTTTTTTGGTCCACATTTATAATAGAGATGAATACACAATTGTAATTTTTGGTTTAGTAGGTCGGTGTTGAGTCTGAATGAAGACATGGGACCGTACAATGTGCATTAATATTATACACAGGTCTTACGTTAACTGATAAGACATTTGTATACGCAGTGAAACACTAGAGCTACGTCATATATTGAGTATAATTATACGTTAAATGACGTCAAACTAGATTGGTGTCAAAATGTATAATACGTTTACGCAACATCTGTGAATACGGGCGCTGGAGTGAAGAAAGAAAGAAGAAAAAAAGAGAGAGAGAGAATAGTTATTCGGGATGTAGGAACATGATCGATGATAGTGAAATGAGTAGTGATGGTTTGATGAGTGTGTGAGGGAGAGACTGACACCCACCTACCCCCGTGATGATTGTTGTAATCTGTACAACAGCTGTGGTTTGAATGGTTTTTGGTGGCCATATAAACTACGCATTGTCGACTGGTTAATCGATGGCGAGGCCTGAAGTTTCGCATACCTTCGTGGTTATTATTTTATATTAGCAACATAATGTTTATTCATGTTCAAACGCTAGTTAAGTGCCCACAGTATCTGAAGCGATGGCTGTGACCAGTTTCGATAAGCAGAGATGTGTGGGCGTCAGTGTGTGTACAAACAAAACAAAACATTGGTTATAGTAATAGCTACGTTAAGAACACGTGTGTCAGAATGCGTTATAAGTTTGGATTTGACAAATTTGATCTACCATTTGTTATTAAGTTGTTTTTGGAAAAGAAGAAGAAATAAATGATAACAGCCACCACCAAGGGGATCACTTATTTCGCGAGTTCTGGAATATTCTGGTCACTGAGTGGGGGCGGGCCCACAATACTGTACGCATTTAGCCTGGGAAGAAAGAATATTGTGTTATGTGTTTTTACATAAGAATAAAACAGTCGTTTAGCTGTAAGTTGAGGCGGACAAGATCAGTGAGTGGTCCGAAAGGTCAGTGGCCAGTGACGCGTGGTCGGATTAGATTAATATACGTACTGACCATGAGGGTATTAATAGTTTGGTGATTACCATTTGGATATAATACAGTATTATTATACTAATGCATGCTTCTTTAGTCTTCTCGGTCTATGGAGAAATTCAAGGACACATTTATTGATCTGGCGTTAGTGGCCGTCGAGATCGTAAGATCCCATGTTCGCTTCCTGGATGAGGCTAACGATGTCGGGTCCTTTGGAACGATTCTTTGCGCAAACAGAAATAAATGTTGTCAGTCTGTATAATGTAGCCCCATAGGCTGGTCTACTGTAGTGTATGCTTCCCATGGATATTAAATGTCACGGCCTTCAGGGGGATGAATGATGTAATGTCTGAGACCCTTACTTGCACGGCGGGGTTACGGTCTATAACCCCATCTATATTATCTATACATACACATGACATGCAGCGGCCCCATCTATATCTATACATATACACGATGCTGGGGAAAGTAGAATGCGTTCCTTTTGTTCCTGGTGTCGGTGGGATAGGGTCAGGTAATCAAACTCACCAGGATCAGGGAACAAACCAAATGTGTGTAGGGGGGGCTGACGAAAGGGGTGATGATGATGGTGATTAACCCTCGAATCTATTGTATTACATTCAGATCAAAATGGCGGTGAATGAGCAAACTTGCTTTGTTTGATTGTTTGACGAGCGTGCTTCTCAAAAACCGTCGTTATTATGGCCATTTGGCGTGTGTGATTTGATCGAGTGTTTAAGATCCGTGTTTACCTTTACGGTGCATTTAGTTACATACGGTATGTTTTCCCTCGTGTTGTTCAGCCAGTATGTCAAATTATAACATGATATGCGTTTTTAGTTGTAGAAGCAGCAGTAGTATTGTTGGTGGTGTTAAGGTCGAAGGGTAGTTGGCGAGGCAGGTCTTCTTGAACCTGAAGTCCGATCAGGCAAACCACATAAGATACGGATAGTGAAGCTTTTTTCGTTAATTTTACAAAGCTCTAAATTCTGTGTAAACAGGCTGGCCTAACACAGTTAGATTCTCTTCAATGTGACAGGGAAAGGTCAAGCGGGTAATCAGCCCACATGCGGACCCCAAGAGCATGTCTCATTATTTATTACCTAGATTTTACCCACACAGTATTTTATAAGTGTATCTATATCCCCCCTTTTTCCCCTTTCTGTTATAACCTATAATATGTGGCACCACGCCCATTTGGGGTGTGGTTATAATGATGCAATGCAATTGTAATGTGTGTAGATCGATGTGCAGCCAGCCCTTTGACAGATACAGATGAGCGAAGTGGCATATGATAACATGCAGACCCCCGCCCCCACTTCAGTTTGTCTATAGGTTTGCGTGTAGTGTAGATACTTATCGTCTGTATGCGTTTGATTAGTATATCTAGATATCAGTTCACGACTTCGTGTCTCATGGCATGACATTTTTATGGGTTTATTCTATTTGGTGGACATAGTAAAGGAGATGGTTCGGTTCATAAATCTTTTTTTTTTTTCACTTGTGAGCCTCAGTCACAACGGGTAACACAGTGCCCTCCCATCCTCTGCTTGACCAGATTAGGGATGCGCAGTTACCCTTATTGCAGAAACTATGGGGTTTTAGAATTCCCAATCATTGACATTGGTTTATGGATGATTGTCTGACATCACACACACACACACACACACACACACACACATACACACACACACACACACACACACACACATAGACACGGCTTTGAAACTACATGCTTGAGCTTACCTCAACCACTTGTGTTTTATGTGCTTGTTGGCTGACGAAGAGGAAACCCGAAACGTTCTGTTTTGTTACTTGTTTTACACTTGTTTTTGCTATATTTGTGTGCATTCCTCTCATTGAGCTGATTCTAAAATTCTTTTTAGAACAAGCGACAGGTGCGAAGTGCCTATTAAATCGCACCAAAGATATAATATCAATGTAATGGCACAACGGAAGGGAATACACAGTCGATGCACCTCTTAAACCTTTTACCTGTCGTGATAGCTACAGACACCATGCGTTGTATGATTTGCATAGTGTTTGTAAGAGTAAGGATGTGTTTGTTTGACGATGATGCAATGTATTCGTTGATGAAATTCAGGCCTCAAACTTATTAACTTGATATGAGTCATCATGTGTCTCGGTTCACTCGCCTGCCTTGTGTGTTAGAACGGGTAGATTTGAATAACTGAACCTTAAGGAATATTCAATGAGTGCTGGTGGTTTACTTTTATATCATATTGGCCTCTGCCTCAATAAAAACTGGGTCTATCGTCTTGTTTGAAAATTATATCTTGAGTGTATTTTGTTTTGTATTAATGAAGCATAGCATAACATGCCTTTTTCATTTTAGATAGGGAGAGAGTATGTTATGATCATTGTTGGTACCGCTAACCAAACTGTAATTAATTGGATAGGCTTAGGAGGAACCACAATTAAGTGAAGTCAAACCCGCTAACGACTAAAGGGATAAGCATCCCTTCAATTCTCTCTCTCTCTCTCTCTCTCTCTCTCTCTCTCTCTCTCTCTCTCTCTCTCGTGTCATGTTGTCACCAACCTCACATCGTCCTCGTTGCTACCCCCTCGCCAGTGTACCAAGCTGTATATTAGTATGTGTTACCCAGCAACTCGTGTCCACCCGCCTGGTGTACGAACAGCCTATTGCAACCGCTGATATCTTTATCAAACTGTAAATAGAGCATGATGATGTTAACTTTAATAGATAAAGATTGTTTATTTATCCAGTAGCGTGCCTAAACCCGTCAAGCCTTAAGTTGATTCTCTCCATAAATGTCATGTCAAACTAAACTGCTGATGTTGTTTATAATTAACTATGCATTTACATATATATTTCTTTGTATACTTGTCTTGTTGTCTTCTGCCTTTTCCACATAACTCGCTTGTATCATTCCACAGACCCGCACGCACGCATTCTGTTTATCTCTCTTGAAATGCCCTTCATATCATAAGTAGAAGGGGAAAAAATAAAAATAGTGGGTATTGAATACAATGCGATGCCAGGGAAAAAAAATTACTGGCACTGCGTTACTAGTATTTTTTTAATTATTTGGCATTAGTCCCTGCTTTCCATTCCTTCTGCTCTTCTATCTTTAACTGCATGTGTTTTCCACGCTTGGAATGGATAATGTATATTATTGAGATGATTCGCATTGCGTCTCTCTATGGACAGTGGGGAAAAGTGGGGTGGGGGTGTAAAGAAGGTTAAACATAATCGGCGAGAGATTCAGGAGTTAGTGTGTGGGAGAGAGAGAGGGGGGGGGGGGGAGGAGTCTGGGAGAGGGGTGTGGAGGTATGGAGACGGACAAAAGTTGAGGATATGAGTGCCTGTAATGATTCATGTTTATATTATAATAATCTAGTTTCGTATTTAAAACATTGACCGTGCTATATCTAGCGTTTGTGAACGACTCGCGACCGAGAGCCGAGCGAGCGGATAATGCAATGCAATATTATTTTTGCGTTACGTTATCGAGTGCGTTGTGACTTGGAAGTCTTGAAGTCTTCCTTTGTGAAGTAGGAAGGTAAATCTCCTTGAACTGTTGTCGGCTTGTCGAGGTCATGACCCCTTATTGTTGTGGAGGTCAGCAGAGCGATCCTGACCTCTGTGTTGCTACCTACCGCGGATTGCTATCTCTGGTATCTAGAGGTTTTGTCGTGGAAGCGGCGGTGGTTCTAGTTCTTAGTCATGATTTGATTGTATACATGTATAGTTGGTTATACGTACTGTTTTGACAGAGGTTTTGTGGTAGTCGTGGTGGTTCTAGTGATTGTTTAATTTTAGTTGGTTGTACTTATACATACTGCCTTGACAGAGGTTTTGTCGTGGTGGTTCTAGTAGTAGTAGTGGTTGAATTTTGGTTTGGTTTATACATACTACTTTGACAGAGGTTTCGTCGTGGTAGCGGTTGTGGTTCTATTTTAATGGTATAGTTTTAGTTGATTACACTTACTACTTCTGGTATCATGATTGACACAGGAGGCGAGGTGGCCAATAGGTTATTGTGTAGCTATTTACACTATCACCATCATCATCAGCATTGCCCGATTCCCATTAAGTCTCCCGTCAACTTGACCTTTCGAATCACCATCCTCCGGCCCTGCGTGTGTGGTTGTGTCATGCCATTTGACAAAGCGATTTGCAATGCTCTGTGGTCGTTTGGTTGTTGGTTTGTTTTTTTATTCAGTTGACTTTTGTGATGATGCATTATCGAGAGATGTGTCTGTATGTGTCGCAGTGCAAGAGAGATACACTATACAAGGGTAGAGAAGAAAAAAACATTGCCAGCAGGGGGG
>JARDUL010030530.1:0-12776 GCA_030265205.1 Dirona pellucida | reverse complement strand
AAAGGAGAAAAATATAGTTTGCATAATATGTATTTTTAAGAAGCAATTTTTAAAACAATTTGAAAAACAGCACCAAACTTCATTCTTATTTCAATTACATATGCTCTGAAACATAAAGAAGTTGGTGAATCAGCCAAATTTGTTTTTCAATGCATAGATTCTTAGTAGTTGTTTCCTGTTTTTGAATTAATAGGCAAAGAAGTGTAGGCACTGGTACGTGGTTTGGAGTTCAAAAACTAATAATATGGCACTCAAAAATCTATTTCAGAAACACATGAAAAAAGTTAATAGATAAAGAAGAAATCCTGTCCCAGTCTAAAATAGCACACACAATAATTTAATCTTGATAACATAAATGTTATGAGTTTTTTTAGTTACATCTGTGGTTGGATTGTAGTGAAAGGCCGCCGATCCTAAACAAAGAACCTTAAGATACCTTGTAAAATGATAAGACGTTGACAAGCATTTATTTAGGCAAAATTTTAGATCATCAGACGCCCTGTTAATGTGTGTTAAGCGCTGTAATTCGAATTTTAACAACAAATCTTTTAGCATATATCGTATGGAACGAAATTAGTTTTACTACTCGATCGAGTTATTTATTGTATCTTATAATTTTCTTACATTGTAAAGCGCCGCTGAGCACTCCAGGGTGGAAGTTGAGCGCTATATAAATTCACTTCTTACATTTACAATTACATTTGTAATTAACAAAATGCCAGAATAAAAAATCTTACGCTAGAAATTGGACAATCTTTAAAATAAAAAAAGCCTTTATTTTGTCTGCAAGGGCACTTTGTCTTTAGGGTCTATTTCAAGATAAGTCCGAAATAACCCAAGCATTAGCCGCAGTGCAGCGCCGCAATGTAGGCATTAGGATTAGTATTGTGTGTGTGTGAGGGTGTGTGTGTGTGTGCACGTTTGTGTTAGTGTGTGGGTGGGTGTCTGTGGGTGTGTGTGTGCACGTTTGTGTTAGTATGTGTGGGTGTGTGTCTGTGAGTGTGTGTGTGCACATTTGTGTTAGTATGTGTGTGTCTGTGAGTGTGTGTGTACACGTTTGTGTTAGTATGTGTGTATGTGTGGGTGTGTGTCTGTGAGTGTGTGTGTGCACGTTTGTGTTAGTGTGTGTGTATGTGTGGGTGGCCAGAGCCATGCTGGGAATAATCTTAAACTTTCCCATTTCAAACAAATCCATCTGCACATTAGTTGTGTGGAATATGAATACATGAAAAATATCTTCTTTGAAACAGAAAAATTTTAATATACAATTGTCTGCTATTTTTAGGTGTCGCAATTACAGATTTTTTTGCCGTACTTTCATGCATCGTTTTTTCATGACACTTTATCGTAACTATCTTAGTTTGAAACAATCTTTATCAATGATAAAATGAATCAATCAAATCCGAAATTATAATTGTCATTTTATGAAAACAATTAACTACTACAATGGTGTACGCATTAGAAATAGTTTAACTCAGCTTAGTCGGGCACTGTTTGTGTAAATGTTTACATTAGTAATGTAATAAAAATAAAGAAATTGATTTTCACAGCCAGTCCTGATGCTAGTAAACATCCGTGGCTGTTGCAGCATTCACAGCCGTATTTCATCTTTCCAAAACTGGTAAAAAATGGATGTCCACAAAGCATCAGATAATGAGTTGTTCGTCGTCGCTACCAATTTTTGTCTTGATTGGCCCTGTAACAGAATATATTTGTTAGAAAATGAATTCTACTATCTACTAAGAAAATTTATAAATAGGACAAGATCTTTAGAAGATTTTTACCAGCAATTTGACCTTGCTATTCAGGAAGTACCAAAAAAAATCATGAGATTACTTATTCACCATTGTTGTCATGGTACATTTTACTCACAATAGACAGATCTCTGGGAATTGGAAAACCCAAGCAAACGGTTTTCACCTATTGACATGAATTTTCTGACTATTAACCACTTCACTGCCAATCATAAACACTTATGTATGCTTTTTTGGGGGGAGCCTGTGGAGCAGTGGTTAAGCCTTTGGTTTAAGAGGTTGCGGGTTCAAATCCCGGTGGAGGCACTGGATTTTTTCCTCAAGACCTTGATCCCGTTTTGCGGTGCTGCACTGTGGCTGACACCAGGGCTATTCCGGTCTACCGAAATAATACAAGCGTCAGCCGCAATGCAGATAGTAGGAGTTTATTTTCTTGCTCAAGGAAAAAACACAATGACGACAGCCAGACCCAAACACCCAACCTTCTGCATGGTTAGTGCAATGTCTTTTACCTCTCAGCCACAGCGCCCCCGTAGACTTAGGTGAAAATATGTATGTTAATTAGCTAATTAACATACTCTGTATTTTCACTCATGTAAACGTACATAGCTTCGGCAGGTCATTATTGCCATTGTACCTTTCAGACTTAACAAAAATAAATCTATTTTTTCTCTCTACAATTTTCAAGACAAAAAAAGGAAAAGAAAAACAAACAAAAGAACACCTACCTTTCATAAGGTGCCACTTTGCTGTTGAAAAAAATTGAGGAAAATCATTAAATTAAAACTCAAAACTTTATGACAAGGACATTAATATCAGGTTATCAGCAATCGAAGTTAGGATTACCAGCACATTTCATTTAATTGTCTTCATAAAAAAGAAGAAGCAATTAATGTTGTTTCCTAAATTTTATTAAAATCTTGAGTCTTTTTTAAGTGATAAACTTAAAAGTGTTTATTTAATTGATAATGACTGGAGAACATTAAAAAAAAACCCCAATCCTTTCTCTATTTTTCCAATTGTAACTTTTTTTAAAATATGTCTTAAAAATGTGAAAAAACAGTTTGAATGCATCATTCAATGATATTGTAATTAATTGATAGGCATGTAAGTGGTTTCTTCCTCCACTGCACTAAATGAACTCAATCAGGACAAGCATCTAATACTTTTAAAACCTGACATAATTATCTATCTGACATAACTATCTATCTGAATAATCATGACTTACTTGGAGGCAAAATTTGGAGGCCCTTTACCATTCGGATCTGTTTTCATTTCTCTGAAAAAAATTGAAGAAAAATAAACAAAATATTAACTACCGAGCACATTGATTATAAAGGACAGCATGTTCTTGTTCTTAGTCTAACTAATCCAGACTAATATCAGACACAACGGACAAGGAATTATAATATGAAATAATTTCAGCCCAATACTTACATGCTTACATATGTGAGTGTGCCGCACAGGGTCGCATTTTTATTTTGTTGTTGTGGTTGTTTGCCTTTTACGTCGTCGGTCAGTTACTAATAGATACGGGTTTTGGCCTATTCACTATTCTATTTTGGTTCATGAGTCCAATGTTTTATTCTTCGGCGTTTTCGGACCCAGACATGGGTTAGCAGACGGACTCCTCAACAGACTAAGTTTTTTATTTTCCTTCTTTATCTTCCTTCTTTATTTATATTAGCATAGTATACATAGATAGTTTATTGTAGTTTTAACCTTTGGTGCTGTGTGTTTGTTTTAGTTTTAGTTTTAGTTTTTTTCGTTTGTTTTGTTTCGTAGAGGCATTGTCCCACACTGTCTTTTGATGTTTTAGTGTCGCTGTCCCTTTGTGTCGTCACTTGAAGAAGGCCTTTGGCCGAAACGTCGCTTGTCTTGTTTTGTCATCGTCCTCCGGAAGCCTCATTTATTCCTAATATATATTATTTACATACCATTGGCTTCAGCGGTTCTTATTATATTTTTCACTTACATGCTCTTAGTTGATTCAGTGAAGCTTCCGTCAGCATCGCTGAAAAAAAAAAAAGTCAAAGTTAATAATTTTTTTCATTTTTCATAATACAATATCATGGGGTTCAATGAAAACGAAAATAACTATTAATATTTTTCTGAACGTTGAAAGAATAGAATTGGTTCTAATCGTCTATGTATCATGATAGAAGGTATGCAAAAACAAGGGAAAATGGTATAGCTTCAAATTTAAGACATATAACTGAACAAAGAACGTTTCGGGTCTCCCCTTCATCAGCAAACAAACATACTACAATAAAACACAAAACACAAATGTACGATAGCTCAAAAAGTCACAGAATAGTAGATATGGTCCGTGCGGTCGGGCGACCAACTAAAATTGAGTAAAAAATAAGAAATAAAGCTCCAGGGGGAGAGAGAGAAGGGGAGGGGAGGGAGGACCACGTGGGCCAACGTCACGTTTGATGTCGTCACGTAGACTTCGCTAGCCCCAAAGTGGCGGGAAATGTGAAGTTGTGAAGAAATTCAGTATAAAATAATAATAATAATAAATACTAATAGTGGGTAACATTTTATAGCGCATCCCTACCCAGGTTCTCGATGTGCTTAGCAGTAATTCTAAATGATGATAACTGTATATTGTCAGTGTCATTCCACAAGTGCTTTTAAGCAAAAAAAATCTTGTTTTGAAAAAAATTGAAAATATTTCAACTATGGCCTGAGTCAAATTTTCTAGAGTGTTTACTTTCACTATTCAAGATCTTGTGCGGATGTCGTCTCAAATCAAATAGGAAAAACTCAAGCCCTGTTGACTGAAACAATTGCCTAAATAAAAACTATAATCTGGGCAATTGTGATTTCTGTTTTAAAAGGTAGGAATGTAATATCAAATAGAAACAAATCTAATTATTTTATCGATCATGGTAGGTCAAATAACTTAAAATATTTTTAAAAAATGACTCAGGCATTTGTGGAGTGATGCTGATGATATAACAAGACACATTGGAACTACAAATAACAGACTAATTGATGGACAATAGGTGCAGATTTTGAGAGCACAACAAGATTTGTTACATAGAAATGTTTTACAATTGTCAATACAATTAATTTCTCTCATGCTGCTCGGAGAAGCTTATTCCAAAGCCTTCAACCAGCACAAGGAAAAGAACAGCAGCCCAGTAATCTATAACTGCTGAAGAGTCTAACAAGAATTGTTTTATCTCTTGATTTTATTGATTTTATGCTGGGTTTGTCTTGAAATATTAAAAGAAAATTAATATTTTCTTCACTAGCGAAACTATCTATAAATTGTTGTTGTTGTTTCGAAATGGTTGGGAGTTAAAGTACCAGAGGATAAAACTGTTAGAACAAATTAAAAGAATTTGGGAACTGAATTCTGGTGATGTTTGTGGTGATGGTGTTACGTATTGAAACTGAAACATTTGTTGTGTGTCGGTGATGGGCCAGTGAAACATATTTACTATCTTGTTAATCTTTCGTCGTCTATTTTTTCATACTCTTGAACCTTGAACAACTTACTCATCTAGTCTCATGGTCCTGAAATGAGCGGCCAATTTGACAGCTACCACGATACTCGGCATCAGGAAGAACAGACTCCATCCCAGGGCAAACCAGAAGCCGTTCTGTTTCAACAATTTAAAAATGGAAATTTTTTAAAATGGAAAATGAAAGCCGTAGAACAAAGACAATGCCATGAACTGTTAATCACATTATGATACAAAAATAAATATATGCTCAGTTCTATAATACACAACCCTCACTTTGATGATAAAACATTTGAAGGATGCAAGGGGAGAACCAGTGATGTCACATTTAGAGAAACCTGGAAAAAAAACTTGGGGGACTTACTGGGTGAAAAAGAAAGCACTTTCCTACGGTGTCTTTTGTTTTATAGCAAAAAGTGTTCGATTTCCTTTGTAAAAATAATTATTGCAGCCACTTGACAGCTCAAATAATTGGAATGTGAGAAAATGAAAATTGTCTGGTTAAATTGGACATCACTGGTTTCCCCTTCGTGGGTCAGTGGGATAATGTAACAGTGCCAGTGAGAGACAAGAACAGAAAATAGAAAAAAGATTTTCGTCGACCGGGAGAATCTAACCCATGCCTGCCACGGCAACTCCGCCTCGCCGTAAACAGAAACAGCCCACTAACTCTGGACTAATCTGTTGGTTTTCCCCTTGCACCCTTCATTTCTTTTAAACACATGAAACAAAACTGATCCAGTGACCTCTTGAGCTCTTGCTCTTCAGTCTGATGCTATGGGGAAGTATCTGCATGTCTGTTGTAGTTTTTCTCAGTTGGAATAAAGGATGTTGTATATGTCTAGGTTTGTGTGGTAGGTAGGTGTGGCAAAAATTGTTGAAATTACACATCTTAAAAATATTTAAAACTATAAGCTAGTAATTGGGGAGCTGGTGGCGCAGTGGTTAAATCACTCGCCTTTGGTTCGAGAGACTGCAGGTTCGAATCCCGGTGAAAGCACATGATTTTTTCTCAAGACATTAATCCCACTTTGCATCAGCTGGGTTATTCCAGTCTACCCTAAAGACAATCCCCCCCCCCCCCCCCCCCCGATTGAATAAAGGGAATTTATTATTATTATCAACAATTTTCATATTGGATATTTGATTAATATATAGTTAACAGGAATAAAGCTGTAAGCCACCAACCAAGGAGCCAACCAGGGTTTCACAAAGGTTCTCGATGAGAAGACTGCTGTAGGTGTCCCAAACTGGGAAACATTTGCCGATGTCATTGTCAAGCTGTGGGGAAAGAGAAAAAAAAGTTTGCTTTTGTATTTGTTTTGTTACCTAAACCCCTTTATACTTCAAAGCAATTTAGTTAAAACAAATTCTTTTTTCTAAAAACCTGCTTGATAACATTATCAAAATCCACATGCAATAAAACGCTATCATTACCTCATATACAAGTATTTAAGTGAATGCTTTATGAGATCAAACATTCCAAAATGTGCTGTTTGCATACGGACGTTGAATGCAGACACAGGTTTCCAATTGTGAGATTGACATCTTAACCCTCTAATTGCCTGGAGCCACCGTCATAGATTTCCAGGTAGAATGTAAAGGGCCAGCATCGCGACTCTAATGGTCAATGACTTCTCTATTGTTTGTCAAAATTTGTCATGCTAAAGCAAGATGTTCTTTAACACGGGGACATTGATAGTTTGATTTAATTAAACAGCAACAGCTTTGAATTACTCAGTGAGTCTTTTTTTTAGGCATAATTTAGAATTTTGGGCAAGAATTCTAGAACCCCTAATACTTATTTTTTTAATGGATCGCTGAAAGCTTACAGCTGGGGATGTCATCTGTGATAGGCCAGCATCCTGTCCAGAAGGGTAGCTTATTGTCACTCTGTCCACTTCACGCTACAGAAACTGGGATAAGCACCGGCTCTATGGGCCTCAAGGCCTTTTAAGGACTTTTTACTTTGTGTAAAGCGTCACAAAGCACATTATATGTTGACATTTTAGGCGCTATGTAAAGGAATTATTATTAGTTGTAAATTGTGCTTTCAAATCCAACAACAATAAATTTTTGTGATGTGTACAAGTATAAGTCATACTCACAGCATGCAAAAGTCGATTGATGTATGAATCCACGATGCCAAAGATCCTGTTCGTGAATGTGTCCAATGCCTTTTCATCAAAAGACAAGAAGAAGATTATTTGAAATGAGTAGTTTGTTGTGTTGAAGTCAAACAAATTGATATCTATTTGTACCTATTATTTTCTGACATACGCAGTGGGCTCATCACCTGCTCGTCTTTAATTCCTGATGCAGAGTATTTCTAGCCATGTGTTAGGTGATGAGTGGTGTAAGTCCTCATTGACATTTGGATTTACTTCCATTTGTCATGTGCACCCTTCAGAACTTGACATATGGCTGACCCCTACACTGCTTATTGCGGTATAAAGGGGATTCGATAAACAAACAAACAATTTTCTGACATCACTGAACACCTGTGGGTGGCAGCGGAGCGCTATATAAACTTATAATTATTATCATCGCCACCACCACCACCACCATCATCCTCATCACCATCATCATCACCACCACCATCATCATCATCCTCATCACCATCATCATCACCACCACCACCACCATCATCATCATCATCATCATCATCGCCACCACCATCACCACAACCACACCATCATCATTATCATCATCATCATCCTCACCACCACCATCATCATCGCCACCACTATCACCACACCACCACCACACCATCATCATCATCATCATCATCATCATCATCATCATCATTATTACAATTATCATAATTTTATCATTCCCTTAAAAAGGCACCGCTTTAATACATCATTAAAAGGCCTTGCTATGCGCTGTGTTAGAAATATAATACAGTCTTCATAGCTTCACTAGTCTTTCCAGCTAAAGAAGTTTATTTCATTTTTTTCTTCTTCTACCATTTCATTACAAATAAAAGCAACGATAGGTGTTACCATGAATAAATAAAACACTACTTTCAGTACCTTTCTTTCTGCACCAAATACAAAACACATTCAGCATTTCATACATAGACTTGGTAAAATTAATCTTAGATATCGAATCATTCATGACCAGCTTTTGAATTTAAATGAATCTATTTCAGATCTATTTAAAAAAGCTTGTTTTCAGATTCATTTAAGGAAAAACTTTCAGAGGAAAACATATCACTATCACTATCACCTATTGTGATATAAGTTATCAAATCAGTAGTGAATTATCTGTGGTGCAATAATAACCTTTATTATCCTCTTCTACACAAATCCTACTATTTATTACATGTGTTTGTATGTCGTAATTTTGTATCTTTTATTCTTACTTTAATGACACATTGTATTATCTACTTTTTGGTAGCTTCTTTTTTATTCACGCCGGTACAAATAATTTCCCCATGGGGATGAAAGAGAGTATTGTATTATCTTATCTTATCTTATTATCTTAAAGGCAACCCGGACAAGAGGGTCATTCTTCTTAAATCTTTTGTGCGTCATAGGTATTCCCAGTGGATGAAAACCACTTGCTTGGGTTTTCCATTTCCCAGAGATTGGTCTATTGTGAGTAAAAAGTACTGTATAATAATCAAGTACTAAGCACTAATAATCAACTTTCCAATGGTGAATAAGGAATCTCATGATTTTTAATGTTTTTCAGTACTTCACGAATAGCAAGGTCAAGTTGCTGGGAATTTTTTTTAACAATCTTGTCCTATTCTAAAGAGCTTAGCACAACCTCTTACTTTGTTAAATGATACATTCCCTGACGTCCCAATATTGTCGTCTAGATCAGCCATTGCGTTTTTTGTCAATCCTATTTCATCTGATATCTGGGGTAAAAACATACAAAAAGCTTAAAAATAATATCTCATAATAAAAGATTTAAAACAATTAAGTTACATTTTAACTTTGTAACTTTCAGACAATTTTACAGAAAGATGTAGACGTCTAGTACTAGAAAGAGTAGGGAAGAGTGTGATGTTTAGAAATTGACTTACAGTAAAAATAGTAATAGGTTTAATTCAACTCTGAAGCAGGTCTTTATCTGGCATAGCTCTAATTGACCCATCCCATGTACATATCCAATCACTGTGCCTTTGTGTCTTTTAATGAATAAATAGCCTCTTGAAACTCTACATATGCTTGCTTCAAACATTTTTCGACCTGTGTGCTAGATATGTTGTTTTCTCAGTTTTCTCAAAAACATTTTTTTAATGAATTGTTTTTGTAACAATATGAATTTCATAGCTCATTCATTTGTGGGTCTTTTTGACCCAGTGAGGCGCAAAGAGAGATTTATTGTGTATACCTCCATTCACTACTCATGAATCTTTTTGACCCAGTGACCAACAAAGAGAGATTTGGAAGTCACTGGGTTAAAAAAGGCCCACAAGTGGCGAATAGGGTTACGGTTATAGCGAGTGGCGGTAAAGGTTTAAAAAATGAATAATATTGATAATGACTTACCGAGGGTTGCGATGGCGGATTTAACGTAGCTGACAGAGCATCAATTTGTTTGTCAAGCTCGGCCTGTGGAGAGCATTAGGAACAGTTGATCTTATATCTAGAAATATATTGCTGATGCTATAACCATGTCTTTAATTTTTACTTTTGCTCACACCGTATAATATAAAAAATGGTAGTGTGATAAGGAAGTGTCGGTGTAGATGGTTAGGCTACTCGACTCAAAATCGAGAGATCCTGAGTTCAAATCATGGCTGAAGCTACCAATGTTGAGTCCTTGGGAAAGAGTTTATACACATTTTTTTGTCACCCAACTCAGGTGTAAATGACTACCCAGTTGCAGGCAGAGAAACATATTGACAGTATGATAGTGAGCTTAACAGGCTGCCCTACTGTATGCTCAAATGGGAGTTGAGATGGATATTGAATGATAGAGCCTGCTGGAGGGTAAATGGTGTAAAGTCTATGAGCCTCTACTCGGTACAGGACTATTAATTCATCTTTATCTTAATCTTTTATCATTCTTTACTTTTGGTGAATTTTTCTACCAGGAAAAAATATATTTTTTAAATCCAATAAAGACTAGACTAAAAGATTAATTGTTCTCAGAAAGGAAAGATTAAACTGAACAATCTCTTTAATTGATATCTTTTATGTTTATAATTAAGTTATAGTTTTCAAGGAAGTAAATTAAACTGTCGGCAGGGAGCTCCTGGAGGCAGATCTCACATGGGAGACTGTCAATAGAAAAGCGGCCAACCGGCTGGATTGGAAATGCCTTATAGAAGCCTTATGTGCCCCATGGCACCAAGAGGATTAAGTAAGTAAGTATAGTTTTCAAGGAAGTTAATTTACCATGGAATCCTGCAAATCTTTCCCCTCTTTATCCAGTGTGATTTGAAGACTGTTTATGGTATTGTCAAACACAACCTGTACATTGGGGAAATAAGGACAAAATGTCAAACGATGATAAAATTATGCATCTCTAAACAATTGAATTATCATGTAATCAACAGATTGTCTTTCCATTTCCACAAACTTTTAAAGATTTTGTTAAAACAGTTACAAGTCAAATATCATGATGAGTTGGGTTAATCATTGTTTACAAATCAATCAAAATGTAAGACTTCAATTGTTGTTGTTATTTATCGAGTCCCCTTTGTGCCGCAAAAAGCAATGTAGGGGCCAGCCATATGTCGAGCTCTGAAGGACGCACATGACAAATGGAAGTAAATCCAAATATCAATGATTGACTTACACCACTCATTACCTAACACATGGCTAAAACGACTCTGCCTCAGGAATTAAAGACAAGCAGGTGATGAGCCCATTGCGTAAGACTTGAATTATGATTTCAAAATATTTCATTATTTAAATTTTAAAAATAGTACTGGCAGATAGATTTTAGAGACGGTTGCTTTCGAGTCAACATGTAATCCTCACCTTCACTGTAGGTGTTGCGGTTCCTGATCTAGTTTGTAAGTCAGCCTGGAATTCAACTGCGTCTTTTGTGGCATTTCTGTTGAGCTGTTTGAAATAGGCAATACAAAAATCTAAGTAATCATAATCCAACTTAAACATGCATGCTGCGTGACCAGAAAAAATATGTTGCACCAAAAACGACTGATAAAAAAACATGCAAGTGGTGATTGGAATAAACGGTTTGCTTTCAGACTTCAAACAAGCAAGCGGTCATGTAATTATGAAATTGCAAACAAATAAGTTCACAATTCGAAAAGTAACAGTAATTGTTCGGCATGAACCCTGTTACATGCAATACACAGTCTCAATGGAATTGGCAAGAAAACAATACAGATAAGAACCAATACTGCCTTGGTGACTGAATGCAACCCATGCCATCAATTTTCTTTCATGGACACCTTTCTGAAAAATCTCTTCAGCAGGTTTTTGTGATCTCCCAAAAATGTAGTTTTCAAAGAATAAATAATGTACCCATTTGTGTTGAAATATTACCCCTTACAATTCTAATGAAATTAGTCATGTCATTTATCAAAACAATGTGTGTCAAATTTCTTACCTCGTCTTTGTATTTTGTGAAATTGTACTGTATGCTGTTGTTCAAATCTGTCAGACTGGTCTCTAAAGATGGAGTCAAAATCTTGATCCTATCGAAATCAACATTTACTGTCGACATTTCGTCTTTCACGGAAAATTTCTGTGGGAATGACAGAAGGAAAAAAAAAAAAAAGAAATGTCAAACAAGATGTCATTATTTTCAATTTCACAAGATTTATCATTGTCATTGGTCATCATAAATATTTGTCATTGTCATTGGTCATCATAAACATTTGTCATTGTCATTGGTCATAATAAACATTTGTCATTGTCATTGGTCATCATAAACATTTGTCATTGTCATTGGTCATAATAAACATTTGTCATTGTCATTGGTCATCATAAACATTTGAAAAGTTAAGACATTATAACATTGATCACAATTTAAATTTATAAAATGTGTTTATGTGATAGCGCCACCCTGGAGTCATTATACTCTCTAAAGAGCCTACTCCAGTATGCATACACACACACACATACTCATATCTCGTCCTAGCCGAGACGGACGTTAAAAAATCTGAGTTCTCCTTGATTGTAAGCAGCATTGCCCTTGTCCAAAAAATGTATTTGCGCCAATCAGGCAGCGTGTGGCGTATTAAGTGTTCCGTTGCTTTCCCGGGGCAAATGTGTTACTATAAAGCACTTAGATCATGATGATTATCATGGATAAGCTGTATAGAATAAATGCCATTCATTATTATATTTTATGATTACCATATGTGGACACGGTGAGGCTGGAAGGTCAAGTTGCTCAGACCTCTTTTCCTCTTCACCTGTCGTCTAATCACCTTGAATGGCATTTACACAAAGGGTAATTGTAATTTCACTTTGCTAAACTGTGAACCGAAACAGCCCCAGTAATCTCTGTGAACCGAAACAGCCCCGGTAATCTCTGTGAACCGAAACAGCCCCAGTAATCTCTGTGAACCGAAACAGCCCCAGTAATCTCTGTGAACCGAAAC